>JASANB010001926.1:0-139458 GCA_030248155.1 Sabatieria punctata
GTCTAGCCCCTTTCTTCTGACTGCGACGATAAAGCACCATATGAATCGGACCGAAATTGCTTGTCCTGTGTCTCAACTCATTGCCACTAATATCTACGTGGACAATGTAATTGTTTCGGTTCCCACTTTGTCAGATGCTTTCTCCTTTTACCAGCAAGCCAAGACTTTGTTTCGCCAAGCTGGCATGAACATTCGAGAATGGTGCTCAAACAGCTCAGACTTTTTGACTCAGTTGCCAGCTGAAGATCAAACTTCTGCTGTGGTTGTTAAATTGTTGGGCCTTCTGTGGGACACTCAGGCTGATACGCTGAAAATCGTTTCTAAGCTGCCTCAGATCGCACCTGGTTCTCTGACTAAACGTAATTTCGTATCTGTCCTGTCATCCATTTTCGACCCTTTGGGCTTAGCTGTTCCTCTCTTTAGCCCAGCTAAAACGTTCCTGCAGTCTCTGTGGAAAGAGCAATTTGATTGGGACACTCTTCTGCCTTTTACGCATCAATCTCAGGGACTCAAGCTTTTATCGGCTTTCCAGGTTTTGGAAAATTTGTCAGTTCCTCGCATTACTGGTCCAGTCACAGAATTTGACTGTCTGGATCTGCATTGTTTTTCAGATGCGTCAAAGCGAACATATTGCGCAGTTGTGTATCTACGTGCGTTTTCTACAGTCTCCTCTCAGATTCGCACTTTTCTGTTGTTCGCTAAGTCTCGTACTGCTCCAATCAAGCCTTTGTCGCTGCCCCGTCTAGAACTTTTAGGGGTACTGTTGGGCATTCGTATACTTAAATTCGTTTCTGTCCAGTTACGCGTTCCAATTGGTCAACGGTTTTTGTGGACAGATTCTCAGTGTGTCCTTGGTTGGCTCCGTACCGATCGCATTCTGCCCCGCTGGATACACAATCGAGTTGCAGAAATAAAGGCCTACAGTCTCGCTCAGTTTGGCTTTATTTCCGGCGCACATAATCCGGCAGATGTGCCAACAAAGCCGGAAAATTACCCTTCTCTACCTGCCAATACTCTCTGGTGGTCAGGCCCGCCTTGGTTGTCTCTTCCAACTTCGTCCTGGCCCGATCATGATTTTCCTTCGTTCTCTTGCGATAATCTACCAGAGGCTACGACAGATGCTTTCACCTCACTTGTTTTGCCTGCGTTAGATTCTGAGTCGCCCCTCTGTCTTTTGGCTCGTTATTCTAGTGCGAATGCACTTTTTCGAATTACAGCTTGGCTGTTACGCGCAATTTCCCGTTGGAAATCGTACTCACGACCTAGGCTGTGCTCTCAGACATCTAAACGTGTCCTGCCCCCTCTGTCAGCTTCTGAGCTCTCCTCAGCTCTGTATTTTTGGGTACGTTGGGTGCAAAGTGTCTCCTTTCCCTCGGAAATTCAGTTTTCACGTCGTTCTGCGACTACTGCTTCGTTTCCCCCGTTGGTTCGTCAATTACACCTATTTCTTGATTCTGATGGCCTACTACGTTGCTCTGGTCGATTTGCAAATACACGGCTCTCTAACGACGCTAAGGATCCGTTGTTGTTGCCTTCTAACCATCCGTTTACTCGCCTTTTGATTTCTACTGCGCATGTCACTCTTTTGCATGCTGGTGTCAATCAGACACTCTCTCATTTGCGTTACACCTTCTGGATTCTCAAAGGGCGTGTCGTTGTTAAATCCGTGTTACGTCAATGTCGTGTTTGTCGTCGCCAGGCTGGAGGGACATTCCGACCTCCCGCTTTCCCATCTTTACCACGTTTTCGAGTGAATCGCCAAATTCCTTTTGAAAATTGTGGGATTGATTATTTGGGGCCTCTCTTCGTCAAAGATACTGACTCCACCCGTAAAGTTTGGCTTGCCCTGTTTACATGTGCAGTCACTCGGGCCGTACATCTAGAATTAGTTTCGGATTGCAGCACTGAAGCCTTTATTAGTGCTCTGACGCGATTTACAGCTCGGCGCGGGATACCTAAAACCATTTTGTCTGACAATGCCAGTCAGTTTAAACTGGCCCACACTTCCTTGTCCTTTCTTTGGGATAATCGGGCTCTGTCAGAAAGCTCTTTGCAAAGTTCCTCGCGCATCGCGGTATCCAGTGGCGGTTTTTACCTGCTCTCTCGCCCTGGATGGGCGGTTTTTATGAACGCCTAATACAGACTGTAAAGCGAGCGCTTAAGCGTGTTTTGGCCTCAAAACTTATTTCTTCTTTGGATTTGCAAACTCTTTTGGCAGAGATTGAAGCCCTAATAAATTCTCGACCGCTTTTTGCTCTAGATGAGTCTTTCGATCAAGTGCTTACTCCTATGCATCTCTTAGGAGGCGAACCTAGCAGTTTTCCGGCTTTTCACGATAATTCAGATGCCGAATTTGTGCCTACTTCCAATGCTGCTAAACGCACTGATCGTTTGCGACAGTTTTGGACTTCAAAGCAGCGAGCTTGCAATTTCTTTTGGAAGCTTTGGCAGTCTCAATACTTACTAAACCTTCGAAGTTTGCAGGCTCGTCAATTTTCGCCAAAGGAGTCCCGTGGCTCAAGTCATTTGGAGCCTAAAGTTGGCACTATTGTTTTGTTGAAGGAGTCAGGCCCTCGCAATAGTTGGAAATTGGCCCGTATCTCTAAACTGGTTTTTAGCTCAGACGGCCAGTGCCGTTCGGCCTACGTACAGCTGCCCAATAAGAAAACGCTTTTGCGGGCAATCAAACTTCTCGTTCCTTTGGAAGGGCCTGTGGAGGACGAAGCTTAGTGTTTGTACTTTACGTACTGCACGTATTTGTTTTAGGCGCACTGGTAACCGCTTTAGAAATGGCTCCAACCGCAATTGGCGACCGCTCTACTGTACCAGATGCGGCAAACGCGGCCACCGTCGGTATTTCTGCAGGGTGCCCCTGCCTGTTCCTCAGCGCCGACGCCAACCCCAACGCCCTCCCATTCGGCGCTCAACTCCCCCTGGTCCCAAGCCACAACCTCCTCCGCAAATGGGTTGGATGAATGCCTTGCCGCGTCCAGTGGGTGTTGTGCAATTCGAGTTTTTCCGTCAGTACGCCGTTCCCAGCAGTCAGCCAACTACCGTCTGGGACCGTTTGGGTTAACTCGCTCTGCCGAGCATTAGGAACCTGCCTGTTTGAACTCTGCAACCACTAACACTCCTGTTGGATTGGAATTGCCAACTCTTGGGCCGGGAGTGTGGAAGAAAGTGGACACTCTTTAGTTTTATGTGATTTGTTGTTTGTTTGTTAATACTTGATTTGGCGCCCTGTTGCGTCTTGTAGTTTGGTTCGTTTTAAGACCACGGTTTGTTGGCACGGTGTGTGCCTATAACACGGCTAAAAAGTCAGTTGGTGATAAAAGTGTAGCAGAAGTAGGTCGGACAGGCAACAGGCAGTCGTCCGCAGTTGCGCTTGTGTAAGTTTATGCCATTAGAGTCGCATCCGTCATTCAGTGCATTTCCGGTTGGGTCGTCGGCAGCCAAGTTCTTCCACATAGGCCATTATACATCTTGAAAGTCCATTTTTAACTCAAAAATGACATAAATTAGCAATTTATAGCTTGAGTTTTTTCCACGATTTTTGTTTTTTCCTACCCTTGGAAGAAAAACCGTTTTTTTTTTCGAAAAAAAACACCGCAAAAAACACGACCAAACATCCCTGCTAGAGACCATAGGGATTTCAAAAATATATTCATATTGATTCTGGGTCAACTGATGCCTGACGTTAGGTGCATTCCCATACCTATCAACTGTGCTGGTAAACTGTCCGGTTCAATAAATTATGCTGAAAAATTCATCCGCCAAATTTTAAGCAATTTAGAAATTTTTTCTAGGATTTTCAAAAAAATTTAGGTGTTTCTAGGGCCTTTAGAGTATTTCTAGGAGTGATCTACCTTTGAAACCTGACAACCCTGAATATAGGCAGCGTATATGCGCGCCGGCAGATACCACTAACGAAACGACACTCGTGTAGGATGCTATAACTGCACTAACCATTGCCGGGTCTTATTTTTGCCCCTGTGTTACCGGAGAGTGCTGCATTGGGTACCCGGGTACACTAACCAGCACTTAGCATTTTCCGCAACAAAAATGAGATCCTGTTAGTGTACCCGGTACACTAACTGGCACTTTAGCCAAATCATGTTAAACTGCTTGTTTTCACGATTTCGGTGCAAAAATGCAGTTTTCCAATCCAGATTACTGTTTCTACCATGTAAATGAGAGTGGTTGGTCAAAGTTTTCATCCTTGTGAGGTTTGCGTCAGTAAAAACGACTGAAAATGAGCAAAAATACACGTAGACCTGCTTTAAAGTTACCGTAATGGTGGAAATTTTTGACACCCATGACATAAAATCTGTCTCCAAATAGTGTACCCCGGGTACACAATCCGGCACTAAGTGCCAGTTAGTGTACCCCGGGTACGCTATCTGGAGGGGTACCCTATGCAGCACTCTCCGGTAGGGAGATGAGATAACTACTTGCGCCCATTAGTGTTTTAAGTGTAGATCGTTTTTGGCTATTTTTTTATTTAAAGGGGGCACCGTCCTTGGGCTTGGACGAATATTGTTATGTTTATGCTTAATCGATAGCTAATCGTCATGTCTACCCTAATCTCTTGGGCAGACGTATCTGTCCGAGGACTCAAATGCTACGATTGTTTTAGTAAGTGGAGGTCATGAATGACGCATTTTTCGTCATTTAAAAGAGGGGCCAACGTCCTGGGGTTTCGATTCCAATCTTTCTAACTGTCCTAATTCCGTCGCTATGGTAATGGTCTACCGATCCGGCCTTGGGCACGAATGTACGTCCATAGGTATGGATTTTATAGCAAGTTTTCTAAGTGGGGCTTTGGGGAAATCGGCCGATAATGGATGAAGTAGTGAGAACTGTCTAGGCGCGTTTTCTGAGATAGCATGCAGTAATTGGTTATGAATGGCCTGATGTCTAAAACAATAATGTAGACGTCAGAAGTAGTTGTTTAATACCGCATCCGGTCATCTTTGTTAAAGATCTACAATTTGGGTGCGCACGTTTTACAGGATTTGTTCCGAGACCAAAAACACGGGTGCATCGTTGGGGTGCGTCGTTGGTCTTTCCCGGGAGGAGGCCCATTCCCCCCACCCGGCGCTGCCGAGGCCGGATTACGGTATGCGCTATCTGCTCTATGTTTGGTGTGAAAAAATATTTTTCTTCCCCTCCGCTGAGGTTTTTGAGAGGTCAGAAATGATTTTATATTTGAAAAATGTGTCTCTAGGAGTTCTTTTATGTTTCTAAAACAGGCTCTCCGGAGCGTGCCTATACTGATGCGTCCATCTAGGGGTATTTTTATGTTTTTAAAACAGGGCCTCTGGAGCGTTCCTATACCGATGCGTCCCCTAGGGGTACTTTTATTTTTTTAAAACAGGCCCTCCGGAGCGTTCCTATACCGATGCGTCCCCTAGGGGTATTTTTATGTTCTTAAAACAGGCCCTCCGGAGTGTTCCTACACCAATGCGTCCCCTATGGGTACTTTTATGTTTGGAAAACAGGCCCTCCAGAGCGTGCCTATACTTGGAAAATTGTCAGGCCCAGACCCAACCCAGGCCTCCAAAAGTCGGTGACTATAAATACGTAAATGGGAACCGAACTGGAGCTGCCGTTGCACCGTACCTGATAACAGCAAAGGGGAGGGATGTTTACTTGCAGAGGCAGGTATTCTGAAAATAATTGGCATACCGGGTGTCAGTATTTATAAAAATTGCAACTACTTGGAGATTTAAGCTGTTCTGTTTTAGTGCTTTTACTACCACTTCTCTGTGAGGTCGTTTATACTTTGCGCGCTTTGTGTTGTTTCACATGCAGCAATATTACAGTAACCCGCCGCGGCAGCGCCGGGTGGGGGGGAATGGGCCGGGAATCGTATTTCCCGATCATAGTGGCCCATTGTTTAGGCGGTCTGTACGAAAGTGGTCCAAATGCAATTTCAGACTGTTTTGGCTTCTGCAATGCTGTGAAGTGAAACAGAGTACTGTTGCTAAGTAAATTTATTTGAAATATAATTAAATTATAATTTACTTACCGCATGCCCAGAGAAATATAATTAAATTAAAATTTACTTACCATATCAGAGAGAAATTTAATTTAATTATAATTTACTTACCACATTTAATTAAATTAAGTACATTAAGTAAATTTTAAATAAGCCTGATTTTGACGGTTACACCTTCAGCTTTGCTTCCAACTAAGCAAGGATGCTATAACAGTTATCTAGAATGAAAACCAAATGAGGGTGTCATAGGTTAAGTCAACAAGAGCCACAGACAAAGGGATCTGAGGGCGAGGGGGTTTACCCGCCTCAGGCTCTGACCTACCGCCCCTAATGCTACCGCTATCCCCTTCAGAATTTTTTGGAAGAATATTATGATAAAAGTATGCCTAGGTTTAGGTGTGAATGAGCTCAGACTACCTTATTTAACCTATTTAAACGAAAAATAAGCCAAAAAAACTTAATTCTAGCGAAAAATCGGAGTTTCTGGCTTACTGTCCTCTCAACCCCCCATCAGCCGCCGCTAAACCCTCCAGCCAGCCCCTCAGAATTTGAAAATTTATCACCGTTCAGCCGAAATGATAGCCCATATCTGTCAACAGTAATAATGACAGTTTGTCAGATTTAGAACCTCAATCTCAAGAGGCTTTCCAGTCAGTTTCTGCTTGCGTCCACAACAGACAATGGCTGTGAGACTGAACATATCCTATCGCATAGCAAAATTGGCTGAAAAGTACCTATGTAATATTCACTCTTAGCTTGGTGGATAAATTGGAGTAGTTTATTTGGTGGGAGATTAAGAGAAACCAGCGCAAAGACGAAAGGCGGTGGACGGGCTGCAAATTGTACTGCAAGTATGACTTGCCAATGAAAGGTATAGATACCGAAATCAGACACTCACCCAGTACTACTTGCATGTTGCAAAAGGTTCAGCAATACCTAGATTTGTGTAAGTAAACTAAGTATATTTTAAGTAAATTAAGTAAATTATTTTTGGTAAGTATAATTTACAAATTATAATTATAATTAACTTTTCCTGTTTTCGTAGAAATTTAATTTAATTATAATTTACTTACCAAATAATTTACTTGTATTAGTAAATTTCTAAAAAATATAATTAAAATTATAATTATAATTTACTTAGCAACAGTAAAACAGAGTCTTCTTTAAGCACATGACCTGACGTAGAAAACAGAAGATTCGGATTAACTTATAAGAGCACAACCACTTTTAATGTGCAAACGCGTTCTTTGTTGGTTTCACAATGGTAACTCTTGCTGCTTGCTTGTATCCGCCGGAACGTCAACAACTCTATAGGGAAACAGATTTACTAAACAAGGGCCCAATTAGCACTACCTGTGCCGAAGACAGCTCGAACCAAGCCTCTCCAAGTCCTCCTAAACTCAAACGCTTTCAAAACCGTGCCATATCTCTATTAGGGTCTAACTTAGTGCGAAACCGCAGTTTATTCAAGAACATACTATGCATTGCCAAGAAAGACCGTCTAGGCGTTATTGTATATTCTTTATTTACCGGTCAAGAACGTCCCTATTTACCGGTCAGGCCTAATATAAATGATACTCTGTACACTCGTCCACCCGCGAAATAGGTAATTTTAACCTGAAAAGCTAAGATTAAACCTAGGCCTAAAGCTGAAACCTAGGCTGGGTGGTCGGCTCGGCTGGTGGGAATGGGTTGCAATGTAAATGGGGGTACTGAACACACATGTAACTTTGTACAATGCTATTTCTATATGAAACACCATTCCAAACGATGTTGCGCACAGAAACTTTGCTGGTTTCAAATCCTATTGTTAATCTTATGTTTCTTTCAACATTTGCAGGAGTTTCAGTCGGTAACAGTGCTGTAGTTTTGGACTGTTTTGTATTGTACATTTGTTCTTAATTTGAGTCTCCAACCCCTCGTTTGAACCATGCTGTTGGTGTGGGTTGAGAGAATAAAGTTGAAGTTGATGTAAACTTTATCACGCATTAGCCCTGGTACCGTAAATTTGCGCTTTATGCTGATTCGATATTACCGGAATTTTTGCTGTTCCTACGTTTTTTACTGTTTGCTAAGACCTCTGGCAACCGGTAAATACAATTGTATCTATATCTAACGGGGTCGGGTAAATTTTGTTCGATTTCGGGTAAATTAATCTGTCCCGGTAAATATTGGGTAAATATTGATCTGGAAATACACAGGCCACACCCATTTTTCTCTACGGTAGGGAGATCACTACTTGCGCCGATTAGTGTTTTGAGTGTATACATTTTTGGCCATTTTTTTGTTTAAAGAGGGCCACCGTCCTTGGGCTTGGACGACTATTGCCACGTTTATGCTTAATCGATAGCTAATCGTCATATCTACCCAAATCCCCGTGGGGAGACATATCTGTCGGCGGACTCAAATGCTACGATTGTTTTAGTTAGGGATGTCGAAATCGCGCGTTTTCATTCTTTTTATCTTTTTTTAATTTGTTGTTCAAGGATCTCGGAAAGTAAATGCGGCGAAATATGCATCTAAGGTAGGTCTACTCACATAGTAAAATTGATAGCTATCTTTCAAAAGATGACTGAGAAAACTTCTTTTTCTATTTTTTTCATAGTGATGATTTTCGTTCAAAAGGGGCCACCGTCCTTGGGCTTGGACGAATATTGTTATGTTTATGCTTAATCGATAGCTAATCGTCATACCTACCCAAATCCCCGTGGGGAGACATATCTGTCGGCGGACTCGAATGCTACGATTGTTTGAGTAAGTGGGCGCTGCGGGGGAAATCGGCCGATAATCGATGAAGTAAGGCGCGCGTAATCTGAGATAGCATGCAGTAATTGGTTGTGGATGCAATATAATATATCAATAATGTACAAGTCAATTGTAGTTGTTTGATACCGGATGTGGTCATATTTGTTAAAGATTTACAATTTGGGTGCGCACGTTTTACAGTGCATTACGGTATTTCACACTAATTGACGCAACTCCGACTGTGGCCGTTTATTGGATTTGACCACACGCCGAAACGCATAATCTGGGGTAGAACTTGATATAGCATGCAGTAATTAGATTTTGATGTGTAAAATAATAATCAGGAGATCGTCAGCAGTCGTTTGATACCACATTCAGTCGTCTGTGTTCAAAATTTGAAATTCGAGTGATCTCCCCATACCTGCATCGGTGCGTAGTTGGTATATCGCACCCAAAGTGGTCCAAATAGACCACTTTGGGGGGGGGGCGTACGGTACCGAAGTGGCCCTAACACAATATAGCCCTGTACTTCGTCTATCTACGATTTTACAGTTAAAAAACAGCATAGTAAGACAACCAGACTCGAAAAGATGGTCTGTAAAGGGGCCGTCCATAAACTACGACGTTCAGAGAGGGGGTGGTCGGTTGAACTTCGGAAAACGTCGCAGGGGTGGGGGTTGGTGTTGAAAGCGTCAACGTTTTTTAGGTGAATGTTTGTGAATGTTTAATACACGTCCAACAGAATCATAACAAGCAATCAATAGCAAGCAACTCAGATCAGTTTTTGCAATTTTTTACAATTTCAGACACAAAAATTGCCAAAATCGCCTGCAAAACAGCACTTTTTAGCTGTATTTCAGCCCAAATTAGCGATTTTTTGCGATTTTTAGCCCAAAAATTGCGATTTTTTCGATTTCTGAGCGTTTTTTAGTGCCCACCCCCCTCCCCCAAAATTTTGGCTCAGACCCCCCCCGGCCGGCGCCAGACCCCCCCCAACCCCCCTCCCCCCATCGGCGGATGACCTGTTACATGTATGGTTGTCCGCAACTATATTACAAGGAACACTCAACCCAGTTCATATTTCCAACCGCCAAAATGGTAGTTCACTGTCAAAAAGTTTCTTTTTCACAGCTTCTACAGTGTCATGTCGATTTTATTGAAGATTTTCTAATGTCGGACACAGCACCAAGTTTAGTCGAGGGGGTGTCAACCAAAACGTCATAGTTTTTAGAGGGGTTCTCATCTCTCATTACATGCATGGCGATTCGATGAGCCCTCAGGACAAAACATACATGGACAGCGGGGCAGGGGGTTAAATAGGGGCTAACCCCCTCCCCTCGCCGGCCAATACAACCCCTTCGGCCGGCCATACCCCCGAACTCCAACCACCCTAGCCATGCTGTTGGGCGAAAGGTACTAAGAGAGTGCCTGGCGCGTTGACGTCATGGTGCTGTCAGCTCCCAATGGCCGCCCGGCCAGTGGCACTAAACCGGTATAGGCCTTGTTGCTGGTTTCTAAGACAGCCCCTGCCGTGCCGTCATTGATCTTCTTTTTCCAACGTGGCATGCTATTGGAGCGGCTTCGGTGCAATGGTAGATCCGGTTGGTTCCCATTTTACCTACTCGCTGTAACCAGCTTTCGGTGGCCTGGGTGGAGCTTTATGCCAACGACCAACTCTTTGCGGCAAGAAGCATGCCGCACCGAGAGGATGAGCGCACGACGTCGCGCACAGTGGCTATGCGGCCTAAACCACTATACCAACTGTGCCGGCTGGCTTACCACCCTCTCAGCCCTCCCTCAGGCGCTCCTACCCCCTCAGGAATTGAAAAATTTACCCCCCCCCTCGGCCGAAATGCTAGCCCATGTCTGCATGAAGCTGTGATGTAGGTTATTAGCCTGTGTTCTGAGGTGTAACCTACGTACTGTAGTGCGGCGGCTATGGGTGAATTAGAGATAGATTTGACACAGCGATAGCTATGCCGGTTTAATGGGCGCACCGACTACAGCGCTCTAGGAGTCAGCGGCTGGCCGTGAGAACGATCAATATGGCTCAACAGCTAATTTATCTATAGTAGCTCAGCTGACTAACGATGGGCGTGCACAGGTGTCGGCCAATAGACTCCGAGCAACGGGCCACAAGGATATGAGCGTGCGGGCAAATGTCCAACTATCGTAAGACAGGACAACTAACTAAATACGTGATGCTTTAACTATGTCTTTCTGCCTGTGAGGGTCTAATCTACTCTCGCTTACCTGCTGGGCTCCGTCATGTCTGGTTGTGAGGAGTTGTCGATGGGCGTCGATGACGAGGTCCACCGGGGCCGTGTCCGTCCGTAGCGCTAGGATGCAGAGGTATAACAAAGCTTGAGCGCAACCGAAGATCTTGCAGAGAGACACTGACCGAGGTGCGCTGCGGCCCTCTGTTTATATAGCGCGCGCGCCCTTCCTTCCTAGGAAGGCGAGTTTTTCTGCTGCCTTCCGAGTTGCCTTTGCTCCAACCCGCCTACCTGATGCCACTTTTAGACTCCGCTTAATCACGCCACACACAAAACATATGAATACACGAATACACATCAAAGCATTAATCACATTCATTTGGTGTTATTATAACATGTTATTATAAGTCATTGGCATTCTATGAAAACGTATCCCAACCATACATGACATCTCTCTTCTCTTCAAAACAAGCCGTCCTCGGCTTGTATAATCTCAAAACGTATCCCAACTAAATATGTTCTCAAGATTTCTCAAGAAGTACGGCACAAGCCAGTTAATTACATAGACTTTTTGAAAGTTTTTGAGAATAAAAATTGCCAAATAGTTACCAAATAGAGCGTACGATCGCAAAAAATTTATATTTTGT
This sequence comes from Sabatieria punctata, assembly GCA_030248155.1. Lineage (NCBI taxonomy): Eukaryota > Metazoa > Nematoda > Chromadorea > Araeolaimida > Comesomatidae > Sabatieria > Sabatieria punctata. The sequence continues at coordinate 11,610 of JASANB010001926.1, forward strand.
AATTTTTTTGTCTGAAACAGTAAATTTTTGCATAAATATCCAGAAAAGTTGCGATCAGACATTCATACTGTCAATCAGTCAGATTTGTTTCACAAGAAGTAAATGCTTGGTAGCATATGTGTAATTTGGTGGTTTTTGTTTTGAAAATGGTGATTAGAGATAATATACCCATAAAAACCAAAAGACATTGTTTCAGCAGGCTAAATATGTCAGAAAAAGGAAGTGTTGGTAGCTGAAATAGAACAAAATGAAGCACTATAAGCAAAAATTTTTGACTTCTTATCATCTAAAGCACTATCCATAAATCAATAAAGTTATTTCAGATTTTTTAGACATTTTTTAGGATTTCATATACCAGCCAAACGCATCTGGGCATAGTTTTCCATGAGCTTCTATAGAACTGGTCCGATAAATTAGGACAAGTGATTTGCAAGTAGTACGGCTGAAGCCTGTAAACATGATTTTAGCAAGGTTTTTTACAAGCAAAATGCTGAAATATAGCGAAATAATGAAGAATTGAAAATAACAGGGTTTTTTTGATACAGTTTCATTATGGCACTACGAAAAATTTTCTTTGAAGACAAGTTTAAGAAAAATAGGTTATACAGAGGGTTCCTAAAGTGATTGATCAAGAAGTACAGTATGTGCTTAGTTGCATTTGAATATTTTGTTTTTTTGTTTTGATTTTTTTGAGAATATCAATGATCAATTCGAGTTTACTATAAATACAAAAAAAAGTAGTTTTATCTTGAAAAGAAATTTATGTTAAAGATACTGAAAGTAAAAAACTGGGGTGGGGATAAATTACAGTTATGAATCTGGTGCAAAAGTAGGAACGGAACTGAAGGTGTGCTAGAGTGATTATCAACCACTGTATTTGAATTACAAATATGCACAGATGGGCATGTACAATACAAGAACAGAAAAAATATGGAATTGGTTCTGGTTAGCACCAAATGAATTCAGAATACATCCTGTCTTCTTGGCTGCATAATAATTCAGCAGTAATTTACGCTTTAGTGCGCAGCAGACAAACACGTTCAAGCAAAGGTTTCAGTCTAAAGGAAGTTTGGTTGTTCCAGTCTTGGCTTCTTGATTTTATTAGCAAAGTCAGTTTTATACAGTAGCTACAGTTTGAGGAGCTAGGTGAAAGATCCGTAAATCATGGAAGACTGAAAAGTACATGGATAAAGTCAGGATTAGATGAAATTAAACGTTTGAGATCTAGAGATCATAGACAGCATACTGCTTGACTACATAGAAAACTGTCGAAAAAAAATAGCTAGAAAGAAATTATTTTCACTGCCATGTTACCTTTATGCTAGGCATTGCAGCTCTAGTCTGAAAATGCAGCACTGGGATTCAAAAGGGTTAGGATGCAGTCTGAAAGAGAATACCATTGATGAGACATAGCTGCACTAGTTTGTGGAAAGATTTAGGTGTAAACTTCTTACTGAACATAGGAAAAAGGTTGCACTGTGCTACAGTGAAGCAAGCAAAATTTAGTCACTGGGACAAGTAGTTCCTTGTTTGCTGGATAGAGAAGTTTCGCTGATCAAATGGCATCTTCTGGCTCGGACATTCTTCTGTTAATTTTTTTTGACATCAAAATGATTAGCAAAGAATTTCTTTGAATTATTTTTGCTATTTTTTTGGAGAAATTGGGTAAATATTTATGGAAAGACAAAGATTAACTTGCAGGCAATTGACTTATGGAGCTTAATTATGCACGAGCCAAATTATGCAACGGTTATCCTTTCAAAAACATGTAATTTATGAGCTTATCAACAGAGCTTCGATAATTGTGGTTTTCTTAAAGGTCGATAAAAATTTGTAAAATCGAGGGTGCCGCGGCAGCGGCAACCGGTCGAGGTTGCCGCGCCAGCGGTCTCCCTATTATGCGCGTTTTCGGTTTTACTGTTGCATTTTTACGTCATATTGCGTAATCGTAATGGTTATACAAAGTACGGTATACGGTAATGGTATTGATTCAGGCAAGGCGGGAATTTGATTGTTGTCATTTGGTTTAGTTGTCTGTGGGCGGTTCACACGAATATAGCAATGCTAGCCGGTATACTTTTTTACTAGAAATAATAAGAAACAATAATAATGATAACACTAATAATCGTTATATCATCACTGTCGTCTCTGTTAGTATAGTGTTGTTGGACCGGGAGTTTGTGTTGTATTGTGGTCGGACGGCTTTGGTTGTCGTGGTTTCTGTCGAAAATCGCTTGTAAATGGTGAGTCGGTAATCGGGTTGAGGAGACGGATAAGTATGATGGAGTCGGTTGCACCTGTAAACGCAGTGTAGTGACTGATACAAGTATCAAGTTCAGAGAATACGTAATAAGTTGACGAAATTAGTAAAACAAGGACATATAAAGCTACGTTAATATTACAATGATCGAGTTTAGTTTTTTATGCGAATGGCTAAATATAGTTCGCTATAGTTTGTACGTAGAAGGGAGATACAGGGTGTCTCAAAAAAATGATCACATTTCTTTTTACTGCCATTTCCGCAAATGTTGACCAAATAGGCTGAAATTTGGACCATTGGTGCCAAAATTCGGGGAATTTTATGTGTTAAAGTTTGGTGCACTAGGCTTGACTCATTCCCGAGAAATTTCAAAAAAAGTGAAATTTGTTAAATCAATCGTGAAAGCCGGTCACCGAAAAAATGATCACATTTCTTTTCACTGCCATTTCCGTAAATTTTGACCAAATAGGCTGAAATTTAGATCATAGATGCCAAAATTCGGGGAATTTTATGTGTTAAAGTTTGGTGCACTAGGCTTGACTAATTCTCGAGAAATTTCAAAAAAAGTTAAATTTGGTAATTTCAATAGCGAAAGCCGGTCACCGAAAAAACGTTACATTGCATTATCGCCTAAACTCTAACGATAGCGTTGGAGTTCATGCGTCAACTTTTTACACACGAATTACCCTGAACTTCTGCGTTTACACTCCAAATTTCATCCAATTCCGACAAAAATTAGAAAAGATACAGGAAAAGGAAATGTTTCCATTTTTCGTGACCGGCTTTCACTATTGAAATTACCAAATTTCACTTTTTTCGAATTTTCTCGGGAATGAGTTAAGCCTAGTGCACCAAACTTTAACACATAAAATTCCCCGAATTGTGCCACCTGTGGTCCAAATTTCAGCCTATTCGGTCAAAATTTGCGGAAATGGCAGTAAAAAGAAATGTGATCATTTTTTCGGTGACCGGCTTTCACTATTGAAATTACCAAATTTCACTTTTTTTGAAATTTCTCGGGAATGAGTCAAGTCTAGTGCACCAAACTTTAACACATAAAATTCCCCGAATTTTGGCACCTATGGTCCAAATTTCAGCCTATATGGTCAAAATTTGCGGAAATGGCAGTAAAAAGAAATGTGATCATTTTTTGAGACACCCTGTATTACACCGATGGGATAGTGCAGACATGGCTCTTGATGTTTGGGCTTTGAATGCTTCAGTAGCAAAGGCAATCCGAGTATCCATAAGCGTTTCTTCTGAACAGTTAATGCTGAAAAAGGTAAAACAAGTACAGTTAGAGTCCTACAAGTGGCGACCAATCAATCGTGACCAACCAATTGATACAATGTAGGTAATCTTTGAGACAGATTTGTCTGACATTTTGTTTGAGTACGGCAGTTCTAGAGATGAGACAATTTGTTTTACGGATGATGATGAGACACTGGCAGTAGGAGATTGTGGCGTTGTGTGTTGTTTGGACGGCTTTGGCTGTAGAAGATTTGGCGGTGGAGACGTAGGAGGATCGGATTTGTGCGATTGGAGTCTGATATGGTGGCGTTGTATCTAAATGAAAGAAATGAAAATAAAATGAATGACATATGAAAAATCAACAACTGTAGATTGTCATCAACCTTATCACTACACAACTGGTGCTAACAATAGCGGCGGCTAGGTAGGGAGGGGCCGCTGGATACAGTGGCGTATCAAGGATTTTGGAAAGGGGGGTGTAAAATTTTGAAAGTGCCTGGTTGGGCCGCTGCCCAACCAGGGTAAGAAAATTTAGCAAAATTAGCCTGCAAAAACGCGTTTAAAACGCATTCCGAGCTTAAAATTAACAGAAATTACAAGTTTTAGTAGTTTATAATGGCCTGGTTGGGCTTCTGCCCGACCAGGGCGAGAAAATTTTGAAAATTTGGCCTTCAAAAACGCATTTAGAAGGCATTCTGAGCACAAAATAGACAGTTTTAGTACATAATTCATTAGTTTCTTATATTTTTGACAGACTTTTTCTTCTTCAAACGCATTTAGAAGGCATTCTGAGCACAAAATAGACAGTTTTAGTACATAATTCATTAGTTTCTTATATTTTTAACAGACTTTTTCTTCCTACCTCCACTGCAAAGGGGGGGGGGGTGTACACACCCTACACCCCCTGGATATGCCACTGCTAGTGGCTTCTGCCCGCTCTTCATGACTGGCTAGCTTTCTCAAATACAAAGCTTAAGGTGTTGGTGTAGCATTGGCGTGTAGCTTAGTGGTTAGAGCACTGGACCGGCAATCCAAAGGTGCTGAGTTCGATTTCCAGCTATGCCATTGCACATGCCTTACTTTTTCACTTTTCATTCAATCTAACATGAAGTTCGTGTGCGGTTGGAGACTCAGGAGGCATTCAAACAAGTGAAAAAAGTTGCTCTGTGGACTAAAGGGACTGCGCCTGAAAATGTTCGATCCCTTAAAGCAGATCTTTGTTATGGCATTGGTGGGATGCTGTCACAGGTGCACTATGGCCAGTAATTCCCAGTCGCATTTGGACACCACACTCTGGATGCAACCAAGTGAAAGTAGGAGACCATGGAGAAGGAGGCCTATGCGGCGATGTTCTCCTGAGTATTGGGAAAAATACTTACTCGGCAGACACTTCACGCTTCAGACTAACCACCAAGCACTACTACATCGACAGGTGAACCCGAGGAAATCGCAAAAGTTTGAACATTGGGTGCATTGACTCTAAGTGTTCGATGATGATGTACAGTATGTGCCTGGTGACAACAACCACATGGCAGATGTCTTGTCGCGACTGCAGATCGATTCTGCATCGAGTGGAGTGATCCATTGCATCAGAGAGTTTTGGTTCTCAGCCAAGAGAATCGCCAAAGCTCTGAAGGACGACCCAGTGCTGAACAAAGTCAAGCAGTACTGCCTGGAGGGTTGGCCACCCAGAGCCAATTGCCCAACCAGTTACATAACTTGCCTTACCACAAGGTGAAGGACGAGTTATCGGTGGTGGACTGCACAGGGCTGGTGTTGTGAAACAACAGCCAGATCATCGTACCAGGTCCACTCCGATGAGAAGTACTCAGCAAGGCCCATGAAGGACAAATGGGAATTATCCGCTACGAACGCAAGCTCAGAGAAGGCTACTGGTGGCCTGGAATGGCTACTGAGAGTGAGGAGTTTGTGTGTCACTGTAGTGCCTGCCTAAATTCCACCAGTCTTATGGCCTATGATCAGACTTGTGGTCCATTTCGCTACCCCCATGATTCGTCATCTCAGACGTTGCCCTTCTTTCACTGCCAGCCACTCCTAGGCATGCTGCTGGGTGCCGGTCACCAGGAGGGCGGCCGGCATGTTATGCCATGATGCTGACAGCTCCTGATGGCGGCTGGTGCCCCATATGCCAGAGTGATCCCGGCATAGTTGGTTTCTCAGACAGCTTCTGACATCATAGATCTTCTTTTCCAACATGGCATGCGCTCGGTCGGTCGGTCGGTCGGTCGGTCGGTCGGTCGGTCGGTCGGTCGGTCGGTCGGTCGGTCGGTCGGTCGGTCGGTCGGTCGGTCGGTCGGTCGGTCGGTCGGTCGGTCGGTCGGTCGGTCGGTCGGTCGGTCAGTTGGTTGGTCGGTCGGTCAGTCAGTCAGTCGGTTGGTTGGGCGGTTGGTCAGTTTGATAGTGTCATGTATGTACAACAACAATACAACAGTTGGTCAGTTGGTTTGAAGGTCAGTCTGCTGGTTGGTTAGTATCATCATGCAGTGGCGCATTTCGGAAAGGGGGGTGTAAAATTTTGAAAGTGCCTGGTTGGGCCGCTGCCCAACCAGGGTAAGAAAATTTAGCAAAATTAGCCTTCAAAAACGCGTTTAAAACGCATTCCGAGCTTAAAATTAACAGAAATTACAAGTTTTAGTAGTTTATAATGGCCTGGTTGGGCTTCTGCCCGACCAGGGCGAGAAAATTTTGAAAATTCTGCCTTCAAAAACGCATTTAGAAGGCATTCTGAGCACAAAATAGACAGTTTTAGTACATAATTCATTAGCTTCTTATATTTTTGACCGACTTTTTCTTCCTACCTCCACCGCAAAGGGGGGTGTACACACCCTACACCCCCCTGGATACGCCACTGTCATCATGTATTACAGTCAGGCACTTAACGCCGTTTATGGTACTGGTACCCTGACATTCGGCCACTGTGGTGGTTCCATATACGGTACCGGCACAATACAGTAGTATATGGTACCCTACGTTGGCATTGATACGTGTACCTGTACCACTTCATTCGGATTTCGTGTCATATATACTGCCAGTACCACAAACGGTGTTAAGTGCCAGACTGTATTAGTGACTGATCATACTGGTGAACCCTTGTGCAAAATGTAAATGTATCTTATCTTATTTTTATCTTTTACTTCGTTTTCATTTGCACACAGCCAGATAGATACAGCTGTTTATGATGAATCTATAATCATCAAGCAACACAAACGAGCCCAGATCAGTATGGCATGAATAGACAGCAGTTCTACCCAAAACGGACCAGAGATAAATAGTCAAACAAGGTCGAAAGTAGACTTCTTGCCAGGAGAATTTTGCTGAAAGAGTAATGAGAAGAACTTTCAATTTTGGGGTCGGATTTCTGAAACTCGATCAGGCCAGAGAACGACTCTAAAAGTAAGAATGGCTTTTCCAAGAAAGGTTTTGAAAAAAGCCTTCCTATAGGTTTTGACGAAAGCTACATGGAACAAAATCGCCCCAGAACCATTGAGAAAGCTGGTCATCGGGCCAATAACATGTTCTGCAACCTTTATGAGAGCATACACCGAAACTGACATGAGATCAGTTCCAAAAATTTTGTAAAGTATGCTGTTCAAATGGCCAACCACGAAAAAGCTCATCATGAATAGATTCAACAAAACCGTGCCTATAAGCAGGCTCCGCTTAGCTTTTTCTTTCTTCTTCTTCTCCTCTTGATTAGCCTGCGACCCAGTTCGCAAGCTTTTGCTAAAGCGATACATATACAGCCAAGCTAGCGAAAATTGCGCAGCTAATAAAACAGTAAACAGGATGGCCTGGTAAATTTCCCTATACAGTCCAAGAATCTTGTAAGCAAAGCTCTTCCTATGCAAGCCAAAATAGTTGGTAATATAGGGGCTTCTAGCCATTAAGTAAGCACTAACAAAGGTGCCAAAGAAGGAAAAGAAAATCAAAACTGTCATAATTTTGCCCGCACGTTTCCGATGCTTCATGGCGTTGTAGCGAAACGGCTTGGCTATAGCTAACACTCGGTCATACATCAGTGCAGTAAGCAGAAGTTGGTTAAGCAACTGGAAAAGGTCGGAGGGCAGTTTCTCAAAGCCATGAGTAATGGAGAAACTAATCCCAAACAAACAACCAAGCTTATTGCGAAGAGAATGGAAAAAGAAAGAGCCCTCCAAACTAAAACACACTTCCAACACTAAATCAGTTGCTATCTCAACCAGATGCAGGTAGAGGGCTGTTCCGGGATCTAAACCTGTCAGCGTGTGCCGCATTATGCTAATATTGAGCGCATTTAGCACTAGGCTAAGTGGAATGGCCACATAGCGGCCGAACAGAAAATAGACCGGCTTCAGCACTTCGTCAGCTTGGCACAGCGCGCTAGAACACATAAACATATGACCTCTGTAAATCAACCCAAAATATTTCATTAGATAGAACTCCATCCAGAAATTCCGGTCCCAATAGTGCCACAGACTGGCGCGGCACCTGTGGTTAGGGCTTACGAGAACCTTGTAGGCAAAGGTGGCCTCAAAATACTCCCAAGGCAGTTGACCACTTAACAGTAGTTGCTGAGTTTTTTTGGGCATGAATGTGATGCCAAAAAGTCTGCCACAAACGATGCCCCCCTCCGATAGGTTGAAGGCTTGTTTTCTCAGCTTCACTAGCTCCAGATAGCACTGGGCCCTTCTGTCAGAGCGCGACCAGCTACTGAGCACTGGAACCGCTATCAGACGGAGAAATTGTGACAAAAATATGATCTTCATTTGCTGATCCGCGCTTTCCTTTGAGGACTTGTATAGCAATCACGGCACAATTGACTGCCTCAGATTTGACGAGACACCTTTGTCTGTCTGCTACTGCTGGCGCTTTTGAATGAGCCAAGGAAGGACATATAAGTTTGCGTGTCTGTCATTGTGTGGTTCAAAGAAGTGCGTGTGTCTATTCTGTCACACTCAGATGAGACAAGAACATGTGATATTGCGTGCACACCATTGAACCAAGCGAATGTAAGTTTCCATGAAGATTTAACAGATCCCCAGCTCAACCATACATAATAGAGTTTCCGATCCGATCCGATTTGCAGGGGTCTTGCGCCAAGTTGCAGCCCAAGGTGCTCACACATGGAGAACATATGTTCACCCCTGGATGAACCATGGGTGGAGTTGTCAGTGGCCATCACTGGTCCATTTTAGACAGCTCCAGCCCACAAAAAGTACATCTTGGTGTTGCTGGACAATTACTCCAAGTACTGATTGGGGAGGTGACAAGGCGCACAGCTTCTGATACTGTATGCATTCTTTTGTGACATTCACTTCCCTTGTCATTGTTTTGTTTTGGTATTCACCTAACTGGCTTGTGTTGTGTTTTCATAAAAGTTCTACTAAGTCCTGTCTCAGAGATTCTCTGCACCACTGATACATCATCCAAGAAGATCATTCGGTGGTTGAAGCAGGTGTTTGCTCATTATGGCAACCCTGCTAGAATTCTCATGGACAACAGACCACAGTTTGTCAGTCTGGAGTTTGAGGAATTCCTACAAGAGAGGGACATCTTCCACCAGAAAGCTCCAGTCTACACACCACAGCAGAATGTGTTTGTGGAGGTGTTCAACAGACATGTACCTCAAAACATCATAACAGACCTTCACCGGAACTCAGGAATGGGAAGAAGGACTGATTCAGACTCTGTCTCACTTCTGAGCCACCGCTTGAGATAGTGAAGAACAGAGCCCTTCTGAGATGGTCAAACGTCAGCCATGCCTTGCCTTTTAAGTTTGCCAACAGTCCCGCCCCGATAAGGAGAAAGGGAAGGAGGATCTGGAAAATGATAACATTACTGTTGCTAACAAAACTGTCGCGAATGGCGCAAAATCCCAAACTGTCACGAACAGTGCAAAATCGCAAGAGAGTGACAGAAATGGAGACAAAAGGAAGCCGACCTGGCAACAGACCTACTGCAAGGGGCAACGCGTTTGTGTCTGGAGGAGTCATACTGCCAAAGGACAGTCCCCATGGTCCAACAAGTGCTACACAGTGATGGCAGTCCTGGGTAGATACAACTACAGACTGACAGACTGTCAGATGGTCAGCTGTGGAACGCCAGGAACATGCAGCGTGGGCCAGACCACCAGCGAGCTCAGAAGTGATTGAGCTAGAGGCAGGCCAGAGAGAGAGAGAGAGAGAGAGAGGAAGTGCATCAGCCGGCAGAGCGCCGCTACCCCTCAGAGAGCAAAGACCTGTCAGTCGCTATTGAGACTGGGACTACAGCTAGGACTGATAGAAGATCAGCTTTTAAAAAGAAAGGGGTGGTTGATATGTATGTGCTTGTGCACATGTGTCAATGCCTGTTGGCCGGCCGTGTCTGTGTGTCAGTTTTGCGTGGGATCGGCTTGGTCGAGAACAATGCTGCGAACGGCCGATAGCATGCAGAGTGGCGCGACTACACTCTCCACTTTCTCTCTAGCGTGCGCTAGCTTGCAGTCGGTCGGTCAACCACTCTCTCTCTCTCTCTCTCTCTATGCATACGTGTTCTATCCAGCCGGCTTTGTTATACTATTGGGTTGCCGGTAAATACTGTCAGCTAGATTGAGGAGACACCCGTGACCATGCAGCCAATTAGAGTGACAGCAGGGAACGACAAACAAGATCTAGACAGAGAACGGCCGGACGGAATATTTTTAAGATAAAATGCGCCAAGTACAGTATCACAGAAGTGTTCACACCACACAGCAAACAAAGAGCTCTATTCCAGGACAGCGTTCCTTCACCTAACTAAAAGCAAACTAACTAGAATTAGTAGCAGAAAGCCTAGGAACTTGTGCGAATGAAGCTGATCAGCAGAGCTAGAGGGATGGTGTGTTTTTCTAACCCACACATAGCAGTGATCGTCAGGTGCCATCGGACTTCCAGTGGGACAGTTGAAATCTTCAGCGAAGTCATCGTTGTTTCGCAGTGTGATTATGTTTCGCACTCGGTCAGGTGAATGGCTGTCAACCTTGAGTGACGTGTCCAACCCTTGACTGGTAGTGTTCTGGCACCAGTTGTGACCGAAGCTCAGCCAAAACACTTGTTTCATTGAGAACTTGGACATTTTGCCGGGTAGACGCGGCTCTTCCCCTTTCTCCGATATGTATTTCAGGTAAGCTCTGTACGCGGCCATCGTGCCTATAAAGTACCTTAACCCTTTGCAATATACCAACGCCATATATGGCATAGTTGGCCAACCTATCGGAAAGCAAAAAATGAAAGTACAGTATAGATAAGAAAAAATGTCCCATCGCTTTTTCGGCCTTCACTCAAACGTTTCGTTCTCAGTCAATTCTTTACCGATTTGGCTCAAATTTTCAGCTAAAATTAACAACATGGTTGGCTAAATATTCTGCAAGTTTAGTGCCAAAATTCCGACTCATACTGGTTTTATGACTCGAAAACTAGGAATGAGGGTGGTCCACGCAAATTTATTTTTTTTCGGTAATACGTACAAGGAGTACAGGCCTGAAACTTGCAGGAATGATTGATGTTGCTATTGGGCATAACATACTAAGCGGGCAGCCCTGTAGCTCAAAGGGCACTAAAATGGGGGAATTTCAAAAACATGACGAAATATGACTTTTCTTCGTAAAACCGGCAAAATGACGATTCTAAAGATTTTCAATTTTCAAAAAACGCTGCAGGGATGGTTACTATGGTGTGGAACAGAGCTTAAATATCAGGTTCATATAATTGTCGAACTTCCTGCTACAATCTATGTTAATTAACAACAGATTCAGTGCCTTGATTCCAGAAGGTGCAGATTCCTTAACTATGGGATTTTCACTCATGTTTTTGAAATTCCCCCATTTCAGTGCCCTTTGAGCTACAGGGCTGCCCGCTTAGTATGTTATGCCCAATAGCAACACCAATCATTGCTGCAAGTTTCAGGACTGTACTCCTTGTATTACCGAAAAAAAATAAATTTGCGTGGACCACCCTCATTCCTAGTTTTCAGGTCATAAAACCAGTATGAGTCGGAATTTTGGCACTAAACTTGCAGAATATTTAGCCAACCATGTTGTTAATTTTAGCTGAAAATTTGAGCCAAATCGGTAAAGAAGTGACTGAGAACGAAACGTTTGAGTGAAGGTCGAAAAAGCGATGGGACATTTTTTGATCTATGTATACTGTATGTATCAGAAAGCTGTTTTAGAGCCTATTGGAAACGCGTTTTCAACCAGTCGCAAACTAAAAATTTGTTGTTTTAGATGTTCAGATGACGCTTCACTATTGAAATGATTCAAAACAGAACTTTCAGTCTATCAGGTTACGGCACTAAACCAAGACAATCTGAAAACAACCTATCGGGAAGCCGGCCGAACGTATCGGAAAGCTGGACCGAACATATTGGAAAGCCCGACCGTGAGAACCTATGTTCAGTTCAGAACCCGGTCTTTTTTCCATTACAGTCATGTCTCGTTAATCCGGACCTCGTTAATCCGGATATTCGCCTTCCGGACAAGATTAGACCAGGTCCCAATTTTCCCCCACGTTATATGACTCGTTAATCCGGATCCGGATTCGTTAATCTGGACAGAAGATTTGGGGTCCCAACTTCGAAATTTGTATGGTAAGGTAAAGTGATTCGTTAATCCGGATTTGGTTAATTTGGACAAAATCCATGCGCAATTTTCCAATTCAGGTGTGAAATTTCAATTGAACAATGCTTTTCGTTGCATCAGAATGTGATTATTTTTGCCTTTTTAGGAGCTTTAATCAGCTGAAATAAGTTTTTGGCTTTTAATTAGGAGGTACAGCTGCAGAATCTGATATGCAACTAACAAAAAGCTATCATTTAGGCTTTTGACCCGAAAAACAGTGTATTACCTTTGATTCGTTAATCCGGAAATTCGCTAATCCGGACAAAATTGGCCGGTCCCAACTTGTCTGGATTAACGAGACATGACTGTAATAAGTTTATGATTTGATAGATTGATAGATATGAAAGGAAGCATGTTTACCTCCGTTATCGGCAATGTTTTCTCCTTCAGTCTGCTTTCCATTTACACATTTGCATTTCTGATTGACAGGACAAGTGCCAATAGAGAAGTTTCCCCTACTCGCGTGCGGGAAGCAGACCTTGCTGTATTCATCCACTACGCACTGGGCCATCTCGTTGAAGCCCTGCTGTGACTGTTTGTCCATCCACGGTTTCTTCGCACCGTAGGCGTCCCAACCAACGCCTCTGTTATCGAATCCGTGGGTCAATTCATGTCCCATAATGGTTCCTATAGCACCATAGTTGACTGCCATGGGCAAATCTCCATCAAACATTGGCATCTGTAGAATGGCGGCCGGTATGGTGATGGAGTTGTACCAGGGCTGGTACCAGGCGTTCACCATTATAGGGGCGTACTGCATAGTGTGTCTGTCAGTGGGTGTGTTGAATTTATTGACCACGGTCCAGGCACCGAAACGCATGATTTTGTTGCCCTTTGTGAAGCGGTCGTCAGTAGGTTGCAGGTCTAGTTCAGAGTACATCTGCTCAAACACTGTATCATTGCGGGCCATCATATCATCATGTAGGCCACATTGCGAGCCAGATTGTTTGCCTTTATATTGCCAGATTGCGCTTTCTGCAGGGTCTCAGGTGTGATCCACTTTAGTTCAGTCAGCATTTGACTGAAAGTGTGGATGATCTGAATTGTCATTGCGTCTAAGATGTCTTTGGATTTGGTGGGATGGTCTTTACGCCATTCGTCCACGAATGGTCGGCTCACTGCCATGCCCATGGTTAGGTCTATACCTATAAATCGTGCCACTTTAGTACTAGGCGTAGTAGTATACAACCCGAGGCCATAAGCTCCTTTTCTGACATTCCATTCTATGTATACGTCATACCGTTTGAGAAAAGCTCATTGCGTATAGTAGTAGGAAGAGAGTGCATTCTAGCCCCCATATGTAAACAAAGTATTCCGCAAACTCTGTCTCTGTCTCGCCAGTGTCTAGACGGTAGCAGACTTAAACAACAGACCGCCCTTCTGCGCTAACAAAATTTATGGTCGATCGCAGCGCTTATCAAATCTAAAGTAGTAGTATACAACAACCCACTATAGACCATATTTCTAACATTCCATTCTATGTATACGTCATACAGTTTGAGAAAAGCTCATTGCGTTGGAAAGTAATGCTAGGGACCACTATAAGCCCCATTTATGACATTCCATTCTATGTATACGTCATACCGTTTGAGAAAAGCTCATTGGTCTCGATCTTTTAAAGTGGAGTAGACTTTGCCCACTACACATTGTAAACAGAGAAGTTGCACCGCTTTTAGGCTTATCTATTAGCTACCATCACAATGAAGCATACACTCAAAATCAGTTGCAATTTTATGCCACCAAATATGTACATCTGTTAATATACGCCAACTGGTGTAAATTCTACAATTCATTCTTTTCATCTCCATCACTCAACTCCCCATCTCCATCACTTAACGTCTCATCTCCACTCTCCTCTCCATTGTCTTCATTGAATGCTTGTTGAATCAATTCATTATTATCACGAAGGAACCGTTTCACCAGAAATTTGCGTTCATCCCAAGCTTTTTCTAGAGCCTCCTCCTTATCGAGGTTTTTCTTCATGTAGTGACGTGATGCATTCAAGACAGCACCATACACGTCATCGTGATTCCGAAAATATGATGCAAATTCCAGTTTTTCCTCCAATGTCTTCTGCAGCTGTTCAAAAAACTCGCTGAACAAGGGATCCTGGAGCAGACCATCCAAACTCTTAAGATCCATGCTGCCAAATGTTTCTTTGAGTAAAATCTTCCAGTTCGTGCCTTCATCACCTTCTTCACACTCTTCTTCTGACTCATAAGTCATTTCCTCCTCCTCCTCCTCCTCTTCTTCCTCCTCCTCTTCTTCTTCTTCTCCTTCATCATCAGACATTCTTGAGATAGCTGACTCTCTTTCTGAGCTTGATTGCGACTCCTTGGTTATACCATGTTGCCGTCTTTCATGACGCCACCTGTTGGAAGCAGTAGACAGTTGAAGACCACAAATTTGACAGGTACAGCAATCCATTTGGGAATTCTTTGTTAAAGAAAAACAAATATATTATTAACTCTTTTGACTGAACCAACTAGGATAACAAAACACTAATTAGACAAAACACTTAATTAATATTAGAAACACATTCCAAACGGGTTTTCAAGCAGTCTTGCAGATTTGCTATTGCTTTAAACCTGTGCTAGATCACAAACTTTCCCAAAATCTCAAAGTACTTCTTTGACCGCAAAGGGAAAATCCTGGTAAGAACAGACAAATCTGAGCACGATCTCAGTGAATCACATCAATCTTGGAGATCATCCCAGGATTCTGAAATAAATCTAAAGATTCTAGGATTTAGGATCTCAAAAAAGATTCTGCAGGATTTTCTATTTTTCGTTGAATCTCAGGCTTTTAACAGTGGGCATACGGCCTACTACTATACGCAATGAGCTTTTCTCAAACGGTATGACGTATACATAGAATGGAATGTCAGAAAAGGAGCTTATGGCCTCGGGTTGTATACTACTGCGTACAATAGGTTCTTCCTACAGGCAGGAAAATAACAACATATATGGTACCAGACCAGTACACATTTATGGTAGTACTAGTAGCCGCTCCAGTACAAACAAACTGGCACAGAAATCACTAATTTTAGCTTAAAATCTGCTTTAAAGGCCTTTAGTAACCGATTTTGGCCTTTCGCTGTTGATATTTAAGATGCATTTTGCGAGAAAGTCAGCTTTGGTGCCGAAGAGAGGGGGCAAGCAGGGCCATCTCACGGATCTGGCTGATATTTATATCTATTAAAATAGAGCACAGTCGAAGACCAACGGTGCATGCCCGGCCACCAGCAACCCCCTAGAACCGGAGCTACACCCCCTCGAAGTTGGGTCGGCAGAAATTTTCGGGCTCATTTTAATAGCTCTGACACCCTCCATTCAAACGATCACCCTTCATTCGTTTCTTAAGCTAGGATCCCGGCTCGCATATGGTTTTGTAGCTGGTCCAATGGCCTTTCATTTTCTGGTACTCCCGTTTCCAGATCATAGCTGGTTACCGAGATATTCGCCGAAAACTGCGAAATTTCCACAAAATGCCACTCCGTTTTTTTCGAAAGATCTTCATAACTTTTTGTGCAAAGGCCCTGCCAAGATAATGTTTTAACAAAAGTTAGGCATGAGTTGGCCAAATAAAATGAGCGCCCAAAGTGTGCGGTTAGGGGGGAGGGGGGGTGTTTTGGCCTCTCAAAGGTGTTCGAAAAAAATTTTTTTCTGCGAAGCTTAGTTGTTAGCATACTGTTATATGCAGTTTTGTGTGCTGAGTTCGAAAATGCATTCAGTTTAGCTAGATTCGCTCCGGATCGGGAGAAATTGGCGTCCAAAGTTGAGACTAACCCTTTTTCTTGACTGGCACTACTCGCTAGTATGACCATTAACCGCGGTGCAATGCAGTTTTTCTTATGTAGTTTTTGCTGCTGATTCCGAAAATAACTTTATTTTTGCTCTACGTTGCCTACTTTTGAAGATATCGGCATTTTTATGATTTGGGAAGAAAACGGCTGCACTTGCTATAACATGCTCGTTTGAAAGGTGACTCAATTCAGTCGCATCTAGGGTACAGAGCCATAAAAATTTATATCACCTAATGCAGTTTTTGCCGCTGATTACTAAAATGACATCTGTTTTTCAATCTGACTGCTCCTGAGCTACTTATGTAACTTTTATGCCCTGGTACTCAGACAATAAGTTATCTGTCAAATCTGGACGTAATATGGTATCTATCTGGTGCAGTTTTCTCCGCTGATTCAGAATACCATCATATTTTTGCGCTACGGCCACTCTGTCGCAAGTTATGGACCTCCAAAATTTCATTAAGAAACACGCCGTGAGAAGCCATAATTCTAAAATAAATGTTCAGCATTCATGCATTTCTGAAGGGGACCTTTTGTCAGTCAATAGTGTACCCGACCTATTTTGACCTGCTGAGTTCAAAAATGACCTTTGTTTTTCTCTACTGCTGTTCAATTTTGAGATATTACTGATCAAACAAAATTTGCATTAATATTCATATATCTCCAAAACGAGTAACTATAGATTAAAACAAACGCCATTTTTGAACTCAGCGGGTCAAAATAGGTCGGGTACACTATTGACTGACAAAAGGTTCCCTTCAGAAATGCATGAATGCTGAACATTTATTTTAGGGTTACAGCTTCTCACAGCATGTTTCTTAATGAAATCTTGGAGGTCCATAACTTGCGACAGAGTGGCCGTAGCGCAAAAATATGATGATATTCTGAATCAGCGGAGAAAACTGCACCAGATAGATACCATATTACGTCCAGATTTGACAGATAACTTATTGTCTGAGTACCAGGGCATAAAAGTTACATAAGTAGCTCAGGAGCAGTCAGATTGAAAAACAGATGTCATTTTAGTAATCAGCGGCAAAAACTGCATTAGGTGATATAAATTTTTATGGCTCTGTACCCTAGATGCGACTGAATTGAGTCACCTTTCAAATGAGCATGTTATAGCAAGTGCAGCCGTTTTCTTCCCAAATCATAAAAATGCCGATATCTTCAAAAGTAGGCAACGTAGAGCAAAAATAAAGTTATTTTCGGAATCAGTAGCAAAAACTACATAAGAAAAACTGCATTGCACCGCGGTTAATGGTCATACTAGCGAGTAGTGCCAGTCAAGAAAAAGGGTTAGTCTCAAATTTGGACGCCAATTTCTCCCGATCCAGAGCGAATCTAGCTAAACTGAATGCATTTTCGAACTCAGCACACAAAACTGCATATAACAGTATGCTAACAACTAAGCTTCGCAGAAAAAAATTTTTTTCGAACACCTTTGAGAGGCCAAAACACCCCCCTCCCCCCTAACCGCACACTCTGGGGCGCTCATTTTGTTTGGCCAACTCATGCCTAACTTTTGTTAAAACATTAGCTTGGCAGGGCGTTTGCACAAAAAGTTATAAAGATTTTTCGAAAAAAACGGAGTGGCATTTTGTGGAAATTTCGCAGTTTTCGGCGAATATCTCGGTAACCAGCTATGATCTGGAAACGGGAGTACCAGAAAATGAAAGGCCATTGGACTAGCTACAAAACCATGTGCGAGTCGGGATCCTAGCTTAAGAAACGAATGAAAGGTGATCGTTTGAATGGAGGGTGTCAGAGCTATTAAAATGAGCCCGAAAATTGCTGCCGACCCAACTTTGAGGGGGTGTAGCTCCGGTTCTAGGGGGTTGCTGGTGGCCGGGCATGCATGCAAAGCTGACTTTCTCGCAAAATGCATCTTAAGAAATCTGTGTTTTTAGAAGTCCTTTTTGTCAGTTCTTGCTTGTTTTTAGTTCTTAAATGCTATTTGGCAGCTTAGGATAGCGATTTTACCTTCATTATTGAATAAATCGTGCTAAAAACGCATTTGAAGCGCTTTCAAGCTTTTTTTTTGGAACTACTCCCTGGGCGAAACTCCCAAGACCCCTACTTGCACAAAACCTTTACCCCCTAACCCAGTCCGGCCAGGCCGTGTTATATATATCTGGTACCGTCTCAATTTAGAGTACCACCGGAGGCCTCGATTGAAGGGGTACCATATATGGTGCCAGTACCATATAAGGAAGTGTACCATATGTGGTACCACTTGAAGGTGCACTGGTACCATATATTGGAACCCTTCATGATTTGATCCAAGGGGTACCATCCGATCCGATCCGATCCGATCCGATCCGATCCGATCCGATCCGATCCGATCCGATCCGATCCGATCCGATCCGATCCGATCCGATGTGGCGGGGGGCCGTACAATGTACAGCCCTACAATCAGACCTGCACGGTCCATTTTGTCACCCCTGATATCGTCATCTCGGACGTTTGCCCTTCTTTCACTTGCCAAGCCACTCAAGCCATGCTGTTAGGCGCCAGGTACTAAGAGAGTGCCTGGTGTGGTGACGTCATGGTGCCGACGGCTCCCAACGGCCGCCCGGCCAAGTGGCCAAACCGGTATTGGCCTTATTGCTGGTTGCTCAGACGGCTCCTGACGTCGTTGATCTTCCCTCCAACGCGGCATGGTTTTTGGAGCGGCTTTCAGTGCAAGGGCAGATCCAGTTGGTTCCCATTTTACCTACTTGCTGTAACCAGTTTTCGCTGGGCTGGGTGGAGCATTATGCTGACGACCAACTCTTTGCGGCAAGAAACTTGCCCCGCCGAGTGGATGAGCGCACGATGTCACGCACAGTGGCCATGTGGCCTACCACTACACCAACTGTGCCGGCTAAGGAGTGCCATATATGGTGCCTGGTACCGTCTCAATATATGGTACAACCTGAGGCCTCGATCAAAACGGTACTGTACAGGGAAACAACAACATATATGATACCAGTACCACATAAGGAAGAGGTACCATACATGTACTGTGTATGGTACCACTTGAAGGTGCACTGGTACTATATATGTTGTTGTTTCCCTGACTGTTCCTTTCCAATCTAGAAATTCTGCGGGATAGCGATGCCAGTTGGTTGTGATTAGATCTCACCTATGAACATGGCACACCGCTGTACATCCATCGGCACATCAGTGACGTTGTACTTGAGCTTGTAGATCTTGTCTTGGATGTAGTGCAACGAGGACACGTATTGCGCCTCCTGCTTGATCAAGCGCCACATGAAAAAGTTCTGCATGGTATGATCGGACAATTCACTGAAGATGCCTTTCAAATTGTCAAAGTAGTCCGGGAAGGAAACAATGTAGGTAGCAGTGAGCAGCTGGTTCGGGTCTACGTTATCTTTGGCAAACCAGGTGAGAAGTGTACGCCAGTCTATAAACGACCATCTAGCCATCATCGTTGGTACACTCATTGGGTTGTAAGGAGGGGGAGACATGATGTTGAATGGGGGTCTGGAACCAATCGCCTTTTCCAATTCTTTCTCCACATTTACTATGGATTGGGCTTCAGCTGTCAATTTGGTTGAGTCTGCCGGCAACCCGTTTGCTTTGGCGATGTCTTCCATCATGCTTGCAATGACTTGTACATAATATTCGTCACTGTAATATCCGGCATCAGTCACTACCAAAGCCGGTTTCTGAGGTTTTTCCCAATCGGGCATTAGCGTGCCGGCTACGAAGGTCGGCACGCCCACTTTACCCAGTAGACGGCCAATCAGCGCGGCAGCACTGCCCAAACTGGCTCCGCCCACTGGACCTTTCCAGGAGGGGTCTAGAGCGGGCAAACCTCCAAAATCAGTCTTTATTAAGTTGTAGAGCTTTTTTAGATCTTCATTGTGGTGACCTGTGGCATTAGGCGGATTAATGCAGTCGTCCCAAAAAATTTTGCCTTGCTTGACTGCATGAGAAGCTGTATTGAGCTGAAATTTGTGCCTGCACAGTGCACTGTAACTGAATGAAAATATGCATTACGTCAATTTTAGACATGACCTTTCCGAGATCACAAGCAACTTTGGCTGAGAGTTCAAGGACGGGGTCGACATACGGAAAATAGGTTGGAATTGGATGCGTCTTCACCCATTTGCCACAGGAAAACTGGAAGAAGTTTTCGCATGGGTTTGCGTTCTCATCTATTGACGCTTCCAGCATCTGAGCGGCTTTCTGCCAACCACTGCTCTCATCTGTTGATAACGTTGAAATGGCAAGAGAGCATTGTATCGCAAGTAAAACTGAAAATATATAGGTGCTTTCATTCGTACTCATCTTGTAGGCAAACTTCATTTGAAGTATACTATGACGCAGGCCAGTGACAAAAGGGGCTGATGTAAAATTTACGAGGTTGGCCACAGTCCAACGAGAATAATTAAAAATATTTTTTCTTCCTACTTCCAGCAGGAAAGAAGCCACTCTACTGCACCTCCTCGGTAAGATCCGCTACTATGTAAGACAGGCAGTTAACAATTATGTTAGCATATTTAAAAAATGACAGATGATATGTATGGCACATACCTAGTCTAAGAAACGGTGTGTAGTACATTTCGTTAGCTAAACTATGGCGTACTTGTATACTAAACTAAACAACAGCACCTGCTTCTGATAACGTAAGCAAGGTGCAATAACAGTTCAAAAATCTTAAAACGCAATTTCATATCGCAATATTTGCTGAAAATACGGTGCGCAGTGACTATCTTAAAGCACAGGTTCGAACATCTTACAGGCCGTACATAAACTACGACGTTCAAAAAATAAAAAATTTCGACCTTCACCCCCTGCTACGTTTTCCGACGTTTAGCGCACAACCCCCTAAAACCCACAACGTTTTTAGCCGACACCCCCCCCCGACTAAACTTGGTACTGTGTCCGACAAAACACAAAATCAAATGCACAGTCAAATATACAATCACGTCATAGGATCAATGAGCAATAAAAGCAATAGCAACAAAAATTCAACAGAGAAGCACACGTCGGTCAGCTGAAAACATGTAAAAAACATTGACCAGACCAGACCACAGAGGTGGCCGATTCACCCACTTTCTTTCTGCTATTTACTAGATTTTAACACGTGCCCTTAAATACTGCTTCATGCAGTCTCAGTCATAAGCTGATGAAGAACAGGCAAAACATACCGCGTCCACTGCCGGTGTTGTATTAAATAATCCTATCGTTAAATAATCCTATATAGGATTATTTAACGTTAAAATTTCCTATATAGGATTTTTTAACGGTTATGGGCCTGTTACATTTTCCTATCCCCGTGAAATAATCCTATTTGTGACGACCTGAAAGTGGTTTCTATTCAAATTGCAAAGGTAGATGACGTTAGGATAATTCCTTCTCTTTCCTTCCGGGAAATGCTTCTGCCACACCCACTTATCGTTGTAGCAGCTCCACACACATATAGGCGTTTCCAGAAGATTGGCAGCAAACAGTTCGTCGGTTGTTGCCCATACTTTATCACTTTCCTGTTTTACCAAGCAAGTCAGACCAGAACTTTGGTGTCATTCCAGTTTTCATGAAATCACAGATCTTCTTACGCATCCGCCTGTGCTGGGTTTCGTGATGGTACCGCTTTGTACGATACTGTTGAGCAGGTAGGCACTTCCAGTTTTGGTGCAGGCGTAAAGATGAGCTACATATATGATAATTTTGGAACTGCTAAACAGCAACTACATTGTATCATACGTACCTGCGGGTGCCTATTCCATTTCCGTACACTCAGTACCGATTAGACAATGTCACAGCTTTCATAGGATTATTTAATGGCAATAGGAATATTTCACGGCACTCGGCCCGTTAAAAAATCCTATATAGGATTTTTTAACGATAGGATTATTTAACGGAACACCGGCAGCAAAAACATCTTGCCAAGACAGATCCTTGACTGACAAAATGAGAAGGTGACCGTCTAACACTCACACGACAATCGATACACATCAAAGACGTTAAAAACCTTGCAAAAAGTAATGTTTATGTGCTTCCCGTCAGACATAGCACTGGCTCAATCAACCGTATCACATACTGTAACCATAAAATCACACCTCTCAGGGACAAAATGGTCAACGCCATCTCTAATGCTCTCATCAGATCGCGTCGCAGAAATGCAAATGATTATGACAACATAGCTAGCTCCTAGCATGACACATTTCGTCCAAAGTCCTTTTGGCGGACAGCTGATCCATTGGCACGCTCAGTAATGGAAATGCATCTTTCGCAGAAAACAGTGGGCCATTTAAACACGAAGTATTAAATTTAAACTTATCCGCACATTTCAGGGTTTGTCCCCGAAAAGTGGCGACAACTCCGGGGTAGTCCCCGAAAAATCGGGACAAGCCCCTCTGTCCTGGAACAAGGCCCCCCTTGTCATGGGACTTGTTTTGGGCTTGTTCCCTAGATGTCCTGTTGGGGACTAGTGAACACCATGTCCCAAGAAGAGGTAGTTGTCCCCGGTCTGCATCAAACGGATAATGGCTATTATTGGAACGGCACTAGTATTGGAGCGTGCGCGTTTCTTATTTCAAGTATCCTCATTTTTCAGAAAATACAGGGTATTTTTATCTTAAACACAAGCAACCTTTATATGAGTTTTTTGTCTGACTAAATGTTTGCAAGCTTTAAATCAAAGAAAATTGTTGTCGCTACTTTTCTAATGAATTGAATGCGTAGCGAGTTGGTGTGTCTAGCAGTTTTATATGTTTACATTCTTAAGCGAGTTTCGCGCCGGCTTGTGGAGTATTGCGTGTGTGTAAGAAGAGAGAAAGTGGAGCGCGTGGTGCTTGTTTTGTACAGTGAATAAAGTTGTTACATGGCGACAGCGGTAAAAGGTTGATTGAAGTGGAATTCATTGGTCGGCAGTTTTGCTTGATTTGTTGCGCTCACCTCCACAATGTCCGGCTCCATTCGGCAGCAAATTGGACCCGCTTCAAAACACCTGTATGAGGCTCTACAACAGTGCCCGGCCTTCGCAGACCCACTGGTTTTGCCAGATGACTCTTTGACCAGCAACATTGACCGCGTCTTTAACATCCAGTTCCGAGTTCTGGCCGCCAAGAATCGATTGCAAGGACTGTACGACCGGCTAGACGAGAAGGAGAAGGAGTGGTCCACTTTGCTGAGTGGCCTTGACTCTGCTGGTCAGACGAAGGAAGAAGCGGTGATGCAGAAATTCATTTCTGAGCAGGCACACCCCTACACTGAACTGCTACTGGCTGCCGTGGACAAAATCAGTGACTTGAACACTCTGCTTCAAGAAGCCGAGACTGTCATGGTGTCCTTACGTGAACGACAACACTTGGTTTCAACCGGGGCTGCAGCAGTGGCTGCGGCACCAAATGTTCCCCAGCCAGCTCCCATGGCCTGCACTGTGAGATTGCCCAAGCTCGAGATGCGACATTTTTCGGGTGATCCGACTGAATGGCGGAACTTTTGGGATCAATTCACAGTGTCAGTCGACCGGCAACCCATTCCAACTGTTCAGAAGCTGCAGTACTTGAAGTGTTCACTCGACGGTGCTGCCTATGAGTCAGTGAGAGGTTTCGCAGATGTGGAAGCCAACTACCAGCCTGTGGTGGACACCTTGGTGAGTTTGTATGGCAATGTTGATAAAGTGTGCGACAAACTGTATAGGGAACTGTCTCGTCTGTCCTTGTCCGATCTGCGTGTTGAAGTTTTGCGCAAAAATGTGAACAGTTTGGAAAATGTGTTGCGTCAGTTAGAAGCGCTGGGTGAGGATGTTGAACAGCGCTCGTTGGTCAATCAGATTTTGCAGGCTCATGCACAGGCCAGAAATGTGGAACAGTAACACAGTCAACAAAGATAAAAGAATTTGATGGAGAACCTAACGATTCCCTGGGATATAGCTACTGTCAAGAATCTTGTGGCTGTGCTGCGTGTGGATGTTTTTTGTGCACATATGCATGTCAGTTCTACCGCACGTTTGCAGTGCCAACTTCAGATGCTGTGTTTGAGATTTTTTCGTGTCCTGCTTGGAAACTCACTATCAAGGTCCATGTGCGACTTATGATGCAAGGCGAAGTTCTGAGTACTGAAATGGAACTTGAACCAGGAATACCCCAGAACTGGAACAACCTACAGCTGACCGTGATTTCTTCAATGCTTCCACCAACCCCTGTCCTGAACAAGCACTTTGTAACAGATGGACATAGAGTTGCACTGGTTGACGCTTCATCGGCTGGACAGCCAGTCAGTGGTACAATGGGTGAATTTCAGTGTGGTTCCAGAGAAAAGGCTCAGAAATTTGACTGTTTTCTCACCAACGATCCCTGTGTTTGTCTTAGCCAAGGTGATCACGTCCGATGTGATTGTCCAGCCAGAGCTTTGGAACCACTGTTTTCTGACATGGAGCATCTGTTGCCAATGGAGCTTGGTGGTTTGTCTTTGAAGGGAAAATCATCCACTGTTCAGGCGGAGTTTGAAAGAACGGCAGCTATGGAATTACAAGTCAAGCTGAACGGATTTAAACTTTCGTCAAAAACTGACAAGAATCTGTGCACAGTAACGCCACTGTCATTCAAAGGCTGCTATGCTTGCATGACTGGGGCCAAGTTGAAGTATTCGTGTCACACCAATTTTGGCAGGGCTCTGGCCCACATCCATTGTGGCAGTCAAGCCGGTTTTTCGATTGAGTGCACCGCCGCTGGTGCCTCCGGCACTGTTACTTTGGATGTAGACAGGTCTGACATTGATGAGCGTTGTGAGGTCGTTTGTCCCGCGGGGGCAACCACGTTTGGCCTAAAAGGCCATCAAACATTCATTGAAAGGCAGCGCTCAGGGTATTTGTCTAGCACTGTGTCAGGTTCTTCAAAATTTGATAGCTCTTTCTTTGATTTGAGTAATGTTCTAAACTTCTTTTTCAGGCAATTGGTTGCAAAGCATAATTTCTGTGTTAGTTTTTATTGTTGTTGTTTTTGTGTGTTGTCAGTCCTTTCCTGTGATCGTTTCGTGTCTGAAAAAATAACTTTGTGTCATTTATTTTAGCGTTTGGTGATTCAACTTTTGGTGTGCGGAGTGTCGCTACTTTTCTAATGAATTGAATGCGTAGCGAGTTGGTGTGTCTAGCAGTTTTATATGTTTACATTCTTAAGCGAGTTTCGCGCCGGCTTGTGGAGTATTGCGTGCGTGTAAGAAGAGAGAAAGTGGAGCGCGTGGTGCTTGTTTTGTACAGTGAATAAAGTTGTTACAATTGTCTCAAAGGGACAGTGTTCTTTCTACATTGAAAACACGTACAAAGCGTTTATAGTAGTGCGCGAGGGGGGCTATTATTAGAAGGGCGCTACTATTGGAGCGCGCGCTTTTAAAAAAATTTTACGGTATTTTATTATCACTCAAATTTCGAACCCATTCACGCAGCTTCTATTCTAGTTGTTCTACAGAAATTGTAATATTTTTGTTTCCCTGCTTCTAATTGATAAAAACGGTTTCACTGGCTCCCCAGCTCGTTTTAGAAAGGCACACAATACACATGCGTTACACAAACAGAGCCCATTTTTGGTATTTGTACTACACAAAACCAATATTTTTTAAAATTCCTGTGTATACCATACACATTTCACTAAAGGACTTGTCTACATCATCGGAGGATTCGATGGAAACGAGATATTCAAAAGTGTGCTCACCTTTGACATCACAACCAAACGAGTCTCCCAGGCTGCCGACATGAGATTGTCGAACAGCTCATGTCAATGCTGTTCTGGATGGAATGCTCCATGTGTGGTGGAGATGGTTACTCCTCTTGTGAGCGCTAGAGTACAAACCACGAACCGAGTACCATTTTCCGTACCCTACGGAATATGACGGACTGTAATTTGAGCCCACGGACCGGTCACGAACGTGTTAGGTAGGGACCCAACACCATTTGTTTCCCCAAGAGCGCCTCAGCTGCGCGCCCGATTAGAGATTACAATATGCACCCGTCTAACGTGTAGAATACAAAAAGCAACAGCTGGAGTCAGATTCTAGAGTGTAAATGCACTATACCACGGGAATCTATTGCAAGCCCTGTAATTATCGGAAGTTTTCCCAAAATTCAAGTGACTAGCAAGACGCGGACCGTAAATTCACGACCCTTTCAAAAGTTGCCGAAAATTTTCTACTCGGACAGTACCGCAATTACCGTTTTTGATTTAAGCTTGTGCTTAGTTTCTTTAGGCTCAGGTTTAGAATCAGGATTATTTTAAGCATTAGTTCATGCTCTAGTTTAGCTTTAGACCTATAGTTAGGCTTAAGTTAAATCGATCAGCCACAGTATAAAGGGGCAATTGTCTGGTACGATTTACCAGACGGCATCGTTGTCGCGTTAGATAGTTATCCGTCCGCACCTGTTGAACCATAAAATGCCATGCTTATGCTATCGTATCTACTCAATAAATTCGCGTCAAAACCGTAAAACGTTTTAAACGAACATGGCGTCCGTTAGATTCGCTTGGTATACGAGTGCTATGTTTTCAGAAATAAAATGTGCACAACAGCACAAAGTACAGTATCACCAAGAATATATTCTTATTGATATCACCAAGTATGCATAAAAGAGTAGCAAGAATGTGCCACTCAGCGGCAGGCCGACTGTCGATGCGCTGCACCTTAATTACCGGAGGGGTCGGGAAAATTATGAATGCGCTTTATTGCAGCGCAACCTGATTTTTGAGCGGGATAGTCAATCTGTCTTTGGGAATATAGCTGCCGCCGTTGATTTCTTAACATGATAAAGGGAAAGAAAGATAAAAAAGCTGAAATATGCAAGCATGTGTACATGGCCAAGCTCGTCTGCTGCGTTAAAAATGGAAAGTTTCACAAATGCAAAAAGCCTGATGCATTTCACAGATATCTTGCAATCTTGCATCTGGCATTGCAATTGGACACTTATGTATTTTAGTTATTGTGATGATAGAAGATCTTAGACCAAATATGCAATGAATTGCCGGTGTAGAAAATCACTAACCATTTTGTTGACGTCATTCTTGCTCAGAAATCAAGTTGCACATGTGCAATTACCGGAGGGGTCGGTAATTATGGTGCAGCGGATCGACACTCGGCCTGCCGCTGAGTGGCACATTCTTGCTACTCTTTTATCATTCTTGGTATCACAGAACTGTTGACACCACACAACACAGCAAACAAAGAGCTCTATTCCAGAAGAACCTTTCTTCACCCAACCAAAAGCAAACTGACTAAAATTAGTAGAAAGCCAAGGATCTTGTGTGAATGAAGCTGATCAGCAGAGCTAGAGGGACGGTGTGTTTTTCTGACCCACACATAGCAGTGATCGTCAGGTGCCATTGGACTTCCAGTGGGACAGTTGAAATCTTTGGCAAAGTTCTCGTTGTTTCGCAGCGTTATTATGATTCGCGCTGGGTCTGGTGAATGGCTGTCACGGAGGGAACTGTCCAACCCTTGCCTGGTGGTATTTTCGCACCAGTTGTGAGCGAAACTCAGCCAAAACACTTGTTTCATTGAGAACTTGGACATTTTGCCTGGCAGACGCGGCTCTTCGCCTTTCTCCGATATGTATTTCAAGTAAGCTCTGTAAGCGGCCATCGTACCTGTAAAGCTACTGTAGATTTATCTATCATACGTATCTATTTAAGACGTGATTTCAGTAAATACCAACTTCCCATTGGTACAGTTGTCGCAACTTTGTTGGATCTTTGAACTTTATATATCGTTGGATAGCCCTTCCCTCACATAGTAAGAAACCACATTTGAATTTTTCAATTTCCCACCCTCTTTTGAAAAACGATGGAAAAACGCTAAAAATGGTTTTCCGACCATAACTTCCGAACGAAACAACACTTTGTAAAAGTAAGCACACCATTAAATTGCTCAGAAAATTCTGCATCAGACAAACTATAAACATATTTTATGCAATGAATTGTTTTACCAAAAAATTTTGAATTTATACTTTTATAAGGACAAATTTTTGGGTTTTTGACCGATTTCATAGCCTAAACCTGAGAGGCCACAGAATTTTATTTGTTGTTTTAGAAACTAACTCTATTTAGCATCCAATTAACACCTTAATTTGAAAATCGGAATGTACCCCTTTTTTGCTATTTTGCATTTTATGGTGCCCACTCACTCAAATCCACCAACTGTCGATCGATCAGCGATTTTCGGCCATAACTCATGAACCGAGAAGCGCAAATCAAAATCGAATACACCATTCGATTCGCCATCAATTTCTGCATCAGATGCACTGTTTCATCAGACTCTACTTGAACCTTTAATGAAAAAAATTGGATCTACATATTTTCCTTAGTTGATATTAACAATCATTAGCTTAGGTTTTTGATTATTTGTGGCTTATACGTGCGATGCTACAGAATTTTATTTGCTGTTTAGAAACCTAAATGTATTTAGCATCGAATTAACCCATTAATTTGAAAATCGTAATGTACCCCTTTTTTGCTATTTTGCATTTTATGGTGCCCACTCACTCAAATCCACCAACTGTCGATCGATCAGCGATTTTCGGCCATAACTCATGAACCGAGAAGCGCAAATCAAAATCGAATACACCATTCGATTCGCCATCAATTTCTGCATCAGATGCACTGTTTCATCAGACTCTACTTGAACCTTTAATGAAAAAAGTTGGATCTACATATTTTCCTTAGTTGATATTAACAATCATTAGCTTAGGTTTTTGATTATTTGTGGCTTATACGTGCGATGCTACAGAATTTTATTTGCTGTTTAGAAACCTAAATGTATTTAGCATCGAATTAACCCATTAATTTGAAAATCGTAATGAACCCCTTTCTCGCTATTTTGCATTTTATGGTACTCACTCACAGAAGGTGGTCAACTGTAGATCAACAGTTTTCGGCCCATAACTCATTAACCGAGAGGCGCGCTTCAAAATCTTCTACACCATTCGATTCGCCATTAATTTCTGCATCAGGTGCGTTAGCAATGTTACTCCACTTGAATTTTTAGGTAAGCTATTTATCACACCATTTGATAGACATGAAAGGAAGCATGTTTACCTCCATTATCGGCAATGTTTTCTCCTTCAGTCTGCTTTCCGTTTACACATTTGCATTTCTGATTGACAGGACAAGTGCCAATAGAGAAGTTTCCCCTACTGGCTTGCGGGAAGCAGACCTTGCTGTATTCATCCACCACACACTCGGCCATCTTGTCGAACCCCTGCTGTGACTGTTCATCCATCCACGGTTTCCTCGCACCGTATGCGCCCCAATCCACCCCTCCGTTATCGAATCCGTGGGTCAATTCGTGTCCCATGATGGTCCCTATAGCCCCATAGTTCACTGCCATGGGCAAATCTGCGTCAAACAACGGCATCTGCAGAATGGCGGCCGGTATGGTGATGGAGTTGTACCAGGGCTGGTACCAGGCGTTCACTGTTATGGGCGACTCCTGCATGTTGTGTCTGTCAGTGGGAGTGTTGATTTTATTGACCGTTGTCCAGGCACTGAAGCGCATGATTTTGTTGGCCATTGTGAAGCTGTCATCAGTAGGTTGCAGGTTTATTTGGGAGTACATGTGCTCAAAGACTGTGTCGTTGTAGAGCCATGAGGGATAAGCTATGTTGCGCACCAGATTGCTGGCCTTTTCTTGCGCTTCCTGCAGGGTCTCAGGTGTGATCCACTTCAGTTCAGTCAGCATTTGACTGAAACTTTGAATGATCTGAACAGCCATTTTGTCTAAGATGTCTCTGGATTCTGTCGGATGGTCTTTACGCCATTGGTCAACAAATGGCCGGCTAACTGCCATACCCATTGTCCGGTGCATGCCTGTAAATGGTGTCATTTTAGTAGAGACTTCTATGACTGAGGCTAGCGTCCGTTCAGTACCATGGAGCAAGCGTTGACTTATGACTGGCTAGGCTAGCTTTCTCAAATACTGAGTTTAAGGTGTTGGTCTGGCATTGGCGTAGTGGTTAGAGCACTGGGCCGCCAATCCAAAGGTACTGGGTTCGATTCCCAGCTACGCCATTCCACATACCTTACTTTTTCACCTTTCATTTAATTATGTATGGGCACTGGTAAGTTTTCGTGTTGAATTGTCATTGCCAACCAAGATCAGGCAGACATGTAAAGTGGGGGGTTGGTGGAATCGGCCGGCATGGTGTGCGTTGGACATCCCTATGACCCCAAAGTAAAACCCTTAAAGTAGTTCCGCCCAACTACCTCTGGGTAGCCAGCAATGGCCATCGGCGGTTCTCTCCGATCCAGCCATTTTCCATAGAAAAACTCGAAAACACACCAAACAAAAATTAATATTTCTCCGGGGGGCTACCTCACTCTGACACGTGCTATGCAGCGTTCGAAAGCTCACATCTTGAGCTTTCAGAATCTGTAATAAAATTTGTGGCGATTTTTGTTATTTCAAAAATAATCGATACAAAAAAATCGATTGATCACTATTTCATCATTTTTCACTGAAATGACAGTTTCTGTGGGGGGGGCTACCTCGCTCAGCCCTTCCCTGGAGAAACTCTCATTTCAGTGAAAAATGATGAAATAGTGATCAATCGATATTTCGGGATCGATTATTTTTGAAATCACAAAAATCGCAATAAATTTTATTACAGATTCTGAAAGCTAATGATGTGAGCTTTCGAATGCTGCATAGCACGTGTCTGAGCGAGGTAACCCCCCTGGAGAAACTCTTATTTCAGTGAAAACTAACGAAATCATGATCAATCGATATTTCGGGATCGATTATTTTTGAAATAACAAAAATCGCCATAAATTTTATTGCAGATTCTGAAAGCTCATGATGTGAGCTTACGAACGTTGCATAGCACGTGTCTGAGCAAGGTAACCCCCCAGAGAAATTCTTATTTCAGTGAAAAGTGACGAAATCGTGATCATTCGATATTTCGGGATCGATCATTTTTGAAATAGCAAAAATAGCCATAAATTTTATTACAGATTCTGAAAGCTCATGATGTGAGCTTTGGAACCAGTGTTGTTTCCAAAATTTACCGAGTAAAAGTTACTCGGTACTTAGTTATTTTGAATTAAAGTAAGTAGTACTTTTAGCGCAAGTGCAACCAGAAACTCACCACCAAGACGGCCACGCCACCACGCACGCAGACGGAAGACAAGGCCGAAGGAAACGCTAAGGACATGGACACTACCACTTCCAACTAATGTGTTCTTTTTGTTTTTCTTTTGTGCTAGGCGAACCTTCCCCTGGGGAGGATGTTCAAAGCTGCAGTTTTGTGTGCGTGCGCACTTGCTAATTTGAATAAAGCAGGTCTGCTTGCTGCGGCCAGTCTGCAAACTGGTTCTAATTACGATGCGCCTAGCCGCGTCTCTTTATTGTTTATTGTCTGGTCAAATTGGAGCGAGTAGGTCGGCAGCGCCTACGTTCTCTCGGTCAGTAAGTAATTGAATAAAGTTTTCTTTTGCTTACTTGTTTGTTGTCTAAATAATCTTGAGCGCACACCTTCCCATCCACTTGGCAAACAGTTGACTGCTTGAGTGATGGGCAGCCAATCAGGCGCGTCATGATGCATGGCCCTCATCTGATCGTACAGTTTGTCACGCTCAGCCAACCACTCAGAGGGCTTTCTTCTGCCATCAAATGAAAGTCGCTCAAGTTCACCCATAATGCGGTTGTGGCTCATGCGAACAGTACTGCCATGCCGCAAAATCCCTACACCATTCAACAGCTCGCAAATCAGCTCGATGATGAGTGGCGACTGAGAAATAAAGGTAAAGAAAGCGCAGCATTTGCGGCTAGAGGTGGCGCAGCTCGCGGCAGAGGCAGAGGTGGTAGAGGTGCTAGTGCCTCGCGTCCAAAGCAGGGACAGCAGCAAGTGCAGGGCAGTGGCTCTAAGGAATTCAGAGGGAAGTGCTTCAATTGTGGCGGGATGGGGCACAGGAAAGAGCAGTGTCCATCGCCAAAGAAACAGAAGCCGCAGACTCGGTCCAGTAATGGTGCAGCGCAAGTGGCAGAGGATTCGGATTCTGCAGGTGGCTTTTTGGCAGGACAGGCCAAAAATGCAGAGGATTTGATTTTGATCGATTCCGGCGCCTCGCACCACATGACAAGCAGAGGCGATTTGCTGCAGAATTTTCGCCGTTTGCACCCACCAACGCGCATCCATATTGCAAATGACTCGACCATTGATGGTTTCGGCATGGGTGACCTTCCAGTCACCATTTCCTTGGGTGCTCGCAAAGTGGAAGTCAAACTGTTCGATTGTTTGTTCATGCCTAGACTGTCTACAACACTCTTTTCTGTGCATGCGAGCAGCTGCCGTGGGTTCTCAACAGTGTTCCAGGGAGATTCGGTCAAAATCTATGATGGAAAGGAGAACCTGCGTGCAGAGGGAAGGCTGAATGGTGCGACTTACGTTCTTTCTGGTGAACTGTCTGCTTCAGCCTCCAGCAACCAGTCGATGTGTCTCCAGTCATGCGATTTTGGCGATTCTGAACCTGTGACTGAGAGCTGTGGTTTAGCTGAGTCAGTGGTCAACGTCATGAGCTCTGGATGCCCCTCTCAAGGATTAGTAGGGGCCAGAACCGGTCAGGTACCTATGTTTCTGTGCAGTGAAGCTGATCCAAGTGTTGCAGCAATCGATGCTGAGCTGATGGACCAAGCAATTCGGTCATCTGCTTCTGATGGCCAGTCTGCACAACCAATCTTGCAAAGTCCCGGATGTCCCTCATGTGTAGGGACCCCAGTTGGTATTCTGTCTGCCCCGGGCAGTGTTTCATGTGTTGGTTCATATGTTTCAGTGAGCAGTTCTGAAGAAAACAAAACCAACGGCACCATGGCAGAGTCAGATGAAGTCAAAACATACACAGATGAGTCAATCAGCTCGCGCATGGTCACTCCACACAGCAATCACGCGGGATTCGTTGTGCCCTCTGCAGCTTATGGTAGCGTGCATGGCACCCTGTGTGGTGAGCCCTTTCAGTCGCTTGAGCATTCTTCTGCTGCCGTATCCATCTCTGCAGATGTTTGGCACCGACAGCTTGGCCACTTGGGTCGCGCAGATGTGGAGCGCCTCCTATTGGATACTAATGGTGGTCTCAGGCAAATGGCAGATGGTCAATTCACGTTCTGTGATGCATGCGCTGAGGGCAAGAGCAAACGTACTCCTTTTCCTCAACACAGTCAATGCAGAGCCACACGCCCACTTGAGTTGATGCACACTGATGTCAGTGGACCATATGAGCCTAAGTCTCTTGGTGCTAAGCGGTATTTTGTCAGTCTTATTGATGACTATTCGCGCTTTGCCTATGTCTTTTTTGTTGCGCGAAAAGCTGACGTTTTCCCTGAGCTCAAAAAGTTGATAACTTTGCTGGAAAATGAAATGTGTGTCAAACTGTGTGTGCTTCGCTCAGACCGGGGTGGTGAGTACCTGGGTGGTGACTGTCAGCAGTGGCTAGCAGAAAAGGGGATCTTGCATGAGAAAACTGTTCCTGATGCACCACAGCAAAATGGTGTTGCTGAGCGCTTTAATGGTGTGGTTGTTAGCAGAGCGCGTGCCATGCTCTGTGGCGCTGGCATGCCCAAGCAGTTCTGGGCTGAAGCTGTTGCATGTGCCACTTATCTACGCAACCTGTCTCCTACAGTGGCGCTGAATGGGAAGACTCCTTACGAAGTATGGAATGGTACTAAGCCTGTTTTGGCGCATCTGCGCACATTTGGTTGCCTGACATTTGCGCGCAAACTTGAAACTACCAGCAAGCTGTCAGCACATGCAGAAAAATGCTACATGCTACCGTATAGTGCTGTTTATAGCACCCCCTATTTATAGTACCCCGGGTACTATAAATGGCACTAAGTGCCGCTTATAGTACCCTGGGTACTATAAATGGAGACAGATTTTTATTCTGAAATGAGCTGTTATATGTACAAAATGTGCGAAAAACAGTATTTTTGGTGGTAAACCTTGTTTGTATGAAGAATAACAGTAGATAATGCAATCATACCAGGTTCTGATGCATGTACATAAGCTATTTTTTACATCAAATCGGTAATTTGAGCAAATAACTTCACATACTATTGTTAGTTTCTTATAGAGCAGATTTCATAGGTGCCATATATAGTACCCGGGTACTATAAATGGATTCAATTTTATTTTCACAATACCCTAAGTGCCATATATAGTACCCGGGTACTATAAACAGCACTATACGGTAGGGTATGCAGCAGACTCTAAAGGCTATCGTGTCTGGTCACCAGCTAAGCAACGCGTGCTCATTCGCAGAGATCTCATCTTTGATGAAGAGCGTTTCTATTCTTCTCAGTTGGCTGAACCTCAGTTACAACAGGAGCAGGAGGAGGAGCATTATGTGGTTGTACCTGGTCCAGCAATCGATTCGCCTGTAGTCATTCCTCAGCCTCAAGTAGATCCTGTTCCTCAACCAGTTGCACAGGATTATCGGGAGCAAGAAGAGGATGGAGTGCAGTTACAGGAGGAGCAGCTAGAACTGGAATTGGAGCAGCCAGAAGTAGTGGGAAGTGGTTTGGATAGCAATTCAGAGTCTAGTCCAGAACCTATGCCTCCTGTTCGTTGCTCACAACGTGAAAACAAGGGAGTCCCACCTAATCGGTTCGGAGATTGGTTCTACGGTGCTAGAGAGGCGCAACAAACGTCAGA
The DNA here is from genome assembly GCA_030248155.1 of Sabatieria punctata. Lineage (NCBI taxonomy): Eukaryota > Metazoa > Nematoda > Chromadorea > Araeolaimida > Comesomatidae > Sabatieria > Sabatieria punctata. The sequence continues at coordinate 46,204 of JASANB010001926.1, forward strand.
AATCAGCGAATCTGCTAACTGGCAAGAGGCTATGCAGTCTCCACAGGCTAGGCAGTGGTACAAAGCGGCAAAAGAAGAAATTGATTCGCTCAGACTTTTCCAAACGTGGGACTTGGTACCACGGCCTGCAGATCGCAAGATTGTAGCAGGGCTGTTTGTTTTCCGGAAAAAAACTCAAGCCGGTTTTTTTCCGGTTTTTTTCCGGTTTTTTTCCAAAAGTTATTTTCCGAGATGACAGAAAAAAATTTTTAACAATCGCTTTTTATTGCAGAATTCAACGAAATAGCGTGAGTCTTATTACAAAATGCACTAATTTCATGTTTTAGAGTAGTAATTTGATTTTAAAACACCAAAAATACAATAATAAAAGTTGCCTGAAAATGGTACCAATATATTTTGCGAAAAAAAGCTACGTTATGCCATGGAAATGCTTGTAAGGCTTCTATTAACGTAAATTCAAAGCATTGGAAGCGAATTTAACCAGTTATTGTACCTATTTCCTATAAAAAATTACTTGAGTTTTTTTCCGCATTTTAGTTTTTTCCGAGCCCCTAGGAAAAAAACCGGTTTTTTTCCGGAAAAAAACGAAAAATACCGAGGAAAAAAACCGACCCAACAGCCCTGGATTGTAGGGTCCAAATGGGTGTTCAAAACCAAAACCAACTCAGAAGGAAAGGTTGCGCGATTCAAAGCTCGTCTAGTCGCCCAAGGTTTCACGCAGAAATACGGGATTGACTATTTTGACATGTTTGCTCCTGTTGTCAGATGGGACAGCATTCAAGCTCTTTTTGCCATAGCTGTGTTAAACGGGATGGTCATCCACCAACTTGACGTACAGACAGCGTTTCTACATGGCACGTTGGAGGAAGAAATCTTCTTGGCTCAGCCTGAAGGTTTTCAAGATGCTAAACACCCGGACTATGTATGCAAACTCAAGCGCAGCCTTTATGGCCTAAAACAAAGTCCTCGCTGTTGGAATAGCACGCTCTACCAAGGTCTAACCAAACTACAGCTAAAGCAAGCGCCTGCAGACAGTTGCGTCTACACTGGAAAGATTAACAGACATGCAGTCTTAGTTGGTGTCTATGTACATGTAGACGATCTGGTGGTGGCCAGTGCCAATATGCAAGCACTTGCGCATCTCAAGCAGCTAATTGGCAAGCAGTTTAAAGTGAAAGACATGGGCGCCATTAGCTACTTCCTAGGGGTACAAGTCAAGCAAACCCCGGTCAGCTGTGGATGGGTCAACCTACATATGCACGCAAAGTTCTGGAACGCTTCCAGATGGTAGAAGCCAACGCAGTCAAGGTACCAATGGCGGTCAGAGCAGAGCTACTCCCAAGCGACTCAGGCGCCGAATTCGTCAATCAGACGCATTATCAGTCAATCGTCGGTTCCCTGATGTATCTGTCTGTTGCATCTCGTCCTGACTTGGCTTTTTTGGTGCACAAATTGGCGCAGTTCAATGCGGCTCCTCCTTCGTCAGTTCATCTACAAGCGCTAAAGAGGGTTCTTCGCTACCTGAAAGGAACGCTCGATCTTGGCAAGAAGAGTGGAAACGCTCAACTTACCCTCTTTGCTGATGCCGATTGGGCCAGCAACGCCTCTTCTCGCCTGTCCACGTCTGGCTACATCTCGCTAATGGCAGGTGGTCCGATTTCCTGGGCAAGCAGGCGACAGTCGTTAGTAGCGAAATCCACCACAGAGGCGGAATTCATCGCATTGTCAGAGGCGGTGTCTGAAGCGCAGTGGTTGCGAACCCTGCTAGAAAACATCGGACATCGACAAACCAAGCCAACCCCGATTTACGAAGATAATCGGTCAGCTGTTGCATTGGCAACCAATCCTCTCTCACACCAGCGAACAAAGCACATAGATGTAAAGGTCAAGTTCGTACAAAGCTATGTTGCCGCTGGATATGTGGAGATTCTGCCCATATCCACCGATCAGCAGCTTGCTGATCCCCTTACTAAACCACTCCCATTCCCAGCCTTTCAGCACTTCATACAGGAGGTGGGTTTGGGAGCAACTAACCTTTGAGGTCTGAGGCCTGAGCCTTACTGTAAGTAACTCAGCAAAGTTTGTGTCTTGTTCTGTTTTCTAACTACTGTATGTTGGTGATTTCCTTTGTTCACTCAATTATCCCGAGGAGGAGTGTTAGATGTACGGTCTAATTGATCTGTAACAGCTGGGTGATTTGTAAGCGCCCATATAATTTGTTGTATTGGCTGTTGTGCCCGTTATCGCTCCATGTTTTTGTAAGGTAGTTTTTCATAACGCGTGCTTGGTTCTCATTACCTAGCTTACGCCGTTAGTCTGCTACGAAAAATACCCGATGGACGATGGACGGCCGCCTGTTCATGCGCCTTCGCTGATACAAGCTTTTCATCCAAAGCCACGTCCTCTAGTCACTATGTATAGTGTGCATATTTTAAGGCTTTCCATGCATGCCAATTAGCACAATAAATAATGTGAAATATCACAAAACATGATTAAAATTCTGAAAAGTCGAGCTACATTATCTTAAACTCATCAATCAGCACTGAAAAAAGATTCTAGTAGCTAAAAGCTATATCAGGCAACCATTTTCGGATAAATTATATATTTCTGAATTTTGAAGGTTTTACCGAGTTTACTGAATTGTTTACTCTACTGAGTACTTACCGGGTTTTCTTTGAAAAACCCAGTACTTACTCGTACTTACTGAATTTAAAAAAATGTGGATTTACTTACTGAATACTTACCAGTTTTAGAAATTTAAGCTAGGCACAACACTGTTTGGAACGCTGCATAGCACGTGCCTGAGCGAGGTAGCCCTCCGGAGAAACATTCATTTTGGTTTGATGTGGTTTCGACTTTTACTATGGAAAATGGCCGGATAGGAGAGAACCGCCGATGGCCATTGCTGGGATACCCAGAGGGAGTTGGGCGGAAATGTTTTTGGGCTTTACTTTGGGGTCATAGGGATGTCCAACGCACACCATGCTGGCCGATTCCGCGGACCCCCACTTTACATGTCTGCCTGATGGCTGCCTGACTCCGGTTGGCAATGACAATGAAAAACAATGGAACCAAATCAAGCTGACTTAGTGATTTTTGACAGATCTCATCTACATTGTATCTGAGAATTATTGCAGGAAACCACTGTTTCTTACCTACGAGCGCGCCGCAATGCTGTACATCCATCGGCACATCAGTGACGTTGTACTTGAGCTTGTAGATCTTGTCTTGGATGTAGCGCAACGATGACACGTATTTCTCCTCCTGCTTGATCAAGCGCCACATCAAAAAGTTCTGCATGGTGTGATCGGACAATTCACTGAAGATGCCTTTCAAATGGTCAAAGTAGTCAGGGAAGGGAACAATGTAGGTAGCGGTGAGTAGCTGGTTCGGGTCTACGTTATCTTTGGCAAACCAGGTGAGAAGTGTGCGCCAGTCCATAAACCACCATCTAGCCATCATCGCTGGTACACTCATTGGGTTGTAAGGAGGGGGAGACATGATATCGAATCGGGGTCTCCAACCGATCGCCTTTCTCAGTTCTGTCTCCACATTTAGTATAGCTTTGGCTTCAGCTAGCAATTCGGTCAAGTCAACAGGCAGTCCGTTGGCTTTGGCGATGTCTTCCATGATACTTTCAATTACTTTTGCGTTGTAGTAATCGACAAAAGTGACCGCATCGCTGACTACCAAAGCCGGTTTCTGTGGTTTTTCCCAGTCTGGCATTAGGGTTCCCGAGACAAAACTGTGTACGCCCAGTTTGCCTAGTAAACGGCCAATCAGCGCCGCGGGACTGCCCAAACTAGCCCCGCCCACTGGACCTTTCCAGGAGGGGTCGAGGGCAGGAAAACCTCCGAAATCGGTCTTTATTATGTTGTAGAGCTTGATCAGATCTTCTTTCTCATCACCTACTACTGGTTGCTTCATGCAGTCATCCCAGAAAATTTTGCCTTGTCTTATAGCGTGAGAAGCTTTGGCAAGCTGAAAAATATATTATGCTAATGCTGGGTTGGGTTGGGTAGCTGTTAAAATCATGTTAATGATTGATATTTATGACATTTATGTTCCGTGGATAAAAATATCATTTTCATTAGCTTTAAACGATTTTGGAAATTAAATGAAAGGTACAAATTATAAGATGCAATATAACTACTGTACTGTATCGGCCAAAAATGACCAACCCTTTTTCTAACTTCGCTCAAACGATTCGTTCTCGCTGATTTCTTTATCGATTTGGCTGTAATTTTCAGCATTAATTAACGGTATAACTGGGTAGGTACTGGGCACGTTTGATGCGAAAATTCCAACTCATTCTTGTTTTATGACTCAAAAACTAATAATCAGGGTGTTCTAACTCTTTTGTTAATTCACTCTTGCTACTGAGCAGCCCTATAGCATTGTAGCAGGAAGTTCGACAATTGAATAAATATGATATCTGAACTCTGTTCCACATTATAGAAACCTTCCCCACAGTGTTTTTGGAGAATCGAAAATCTTCAGAATCGTCAATTCACCGGTTTTACTAAGAAAGGTCATGTTTTTTTTTGCTTTTTAAATTCTCCAATTTTTGAGCCCTTTGAGCTACGTATAGGGGCGCCCGCCCAGTGAATATGTTATGCCCAATTGCAATACCAATCGTATCTGTAAGTTTCAGACTCATACTCTTTGAATTAACGAAAAAATTAGTATTTCTGTGGGTGGACCACCCTGATTCTTAGTTTTCGGCTCATATAAAACCTGAGCGAGTCAGTATTTTGGCACTAAATTTGCACAGTATCTACCCAGTTATATTATCAATTAATACAGAAAATTTCTGTCAAGTCTACTACTAATCTAATCGAAGAATTAACCGAGAATGAATCGGTAGAGCATACATACAGGGGGGTTTGGGGGGTCTGCCCCCCACCCGACTTAGGCCAGACCCCCAATATGGGGACCCCCCCCCCGAGACGATTTTACCGACCCCCCCCCTCCGATTTTTCTGGCAAGTAAATTTTCGAGCAAATTTTTGCAATTTTTTACACTTCCACACACAAAAATTGCCAAAATCGCCTGCAAAACAGCACTTTTTAGCTGTATTTCAGCCCAAATTAGCGATTTTTGGCAATTTGTAGCCAAAAAATTGCGATTTTTCTCGATTTTTGAGCGTTTTTTAGTGCCCACCCCCCTCCCCCAAAATTTTGGCTCAGACCCCCCCCCCCGGCCGGCGCCAGACCCCCCCCAACCCCCCTCCCCCCATCGGCGGATGACCTGTTACATGTATGAGAGCATACATGTACTAGGGGGGTTTGGGGGGTTACCCCCCTGCGGGAATGGCCAAACCCCCCCCTAACCCCCCCCCCCCCCCGAGACAGGTTAAGGGACCCCTCCCCCCGGCCAAAAAATACAAGTGGTGGTAGTGGCTCCAGTATTAACAAACTGGGTCAGAAGTCACTAATTTTTAGCCTAAAATTCACTTGAAAAGCCTTTGGAAACCGAATTTGGCGTTTCCACTGCTGATATTTAAGAAAAATCGGTGTTTTTGGAAGCTCTTTTTGTCATTTTTTGCTTGTTTTTAGCTTTAAAACGCTATTTGGCAGCTTAAAATAGCGATTTTTAGCGTCCTTACTGAAAAAAACGTGCTAAAAACGCATTTCTAGGCGTTTTGGAGCTTTTTGAAATTCGGGACCCCCCACCTGGGCGAAACCCCCCCCCTCGACCCCCCACCTGAGGAAAAAACCCCCCCTACCCCCTCCCCCCAGGTCGGCCCGGAGCTGTTACATGTATGCGGTAGAGTAAAGTTCGAAAAAGAGGTGGACTTTTTTCGGCCCATTTACGTCAATTTTCGCCATCACGTTTCCAAGTTGAGCAGCTACTTTATAAGAGAGCTCGAAAAGGGGGTCGATAGAATGAAAATAGGCGGGAATAGGATGCGTTCTGATCCATTTTCCGCACGAAAACTGAAAGAAGTTTTGGCATGGATTTGCACTCTCGTCAATCGACTCTTCCAGCATCTCAGCCGCTTTCTGCCAACCACTGCTCACTGCTGTTGACGCGTTTGGTACAGCAACAGAACACTGTAGTACCGCCAGTAAAGCTGAAAATATGCCTACTACCTCTACTAGCCTATCAAATTCAGAATAAGATGCACATTCTAGGTAGGTACTGGCTCCCTGACACTATAATACGATACAATCACGATACTCGGGTATAAGTATTTTAATAAATTTAAATATTAATAAATAAATTCTGAGCATAAAGTAAACCGAAATTAACAGCTTTAGTAAATAAGTTATTTGTTTACCGATTTTTCCCGCCTCCACAGGAAAAAGGGGTGTTGAAACCAACCTGTCCTGGTTACGTCACTGACCCAGCCAGACAATTATGCTGGCTTAATAAAAAATCACTTACTTAGTCTGAGAACAGTGGAGTAATGCATTTCGTTAGCAAAGTTATGAACTTGTTTACCCAACTAGAAGCACATACTTCTGATAACGTACGCAAAGTGCAATTGAAGTACAAAAATTTGAAACGCAATTTAAGAGTCGTTCTCTGGTCAGATCGAGTTTCAGTATCATGACCCAAAATTGTAACTTTGAGCTAGAGAGCTGTAAGTTGGCCCACTAATACATACTTATGAGTTATAATTGAGCTGCAAAGGACTAGTGGATCTGACGCTCCCTTCCTGAGATATTGGCTTCCGAAAATCGGTCCACTTAACTATGGGACCAAAATTTCAAAATGGAATTTCTCGCTTAATAATCGATATTAAGACTTCTAAATTTGGGGTTTTACAGTACTTTTCGACTGTTTTAAGAAACTTTTATCAAATTTCATTTTTGAGGAAAAAAATTTTTTTGACCCCCTTTGCGCCCCCTAGCTCGTCCGGAACACCCCAACAAGGACTTTTTTATTTCAAAAAATGTTGCGCTATCAATTACCTACAGTTTGGTGTAAAGCATTCTGGGCTCAGACCCATAGAGCGTGAGGAAATTGAGGTTAAACAGGTCCCAGTCGCAAAATTTTCACACTTTCACTCAGGTGTAAACTTCCAATTCGTGTTTCTTAGCTATTAGTATGAATTCGGACTTAAAAATTTGGGGTTTTACAGTACTTTTGGACTGTTTTAAGAAACTTTTGTCAAATTTTATTTTTGAGGAAAAAATTTTTTTCGACCCCCTTTGCGCCCATGTAGCTCGGCCGGAACCCCCTTCCCTTAACACGCACTTTTTTTATTTTTGTCAAATGTTCCGCTATCAATTACCTACAGTTTGGTGTAAAGCATTCTGGGCTCAGACCCATAGAGCGTGAGGAAATTGAGGTTAAACAGGTACTGTTTGCACTAGTAGGAGGCGGAAAACTGACCTGGAAATTTTCAACCTGAGTAAAGGTGTGAAAAGTTTGCGACTGGGACCTGTTTAACCTCAATTTCCTCACGCCCTATGGGTCTGAACCCAGAATGCTTTACACCAAACTGCAGGTAATTGATAGCGCAACATTTTCTGAAATAAAAAAGTCCCTGTTGAGGGGTTCCGGACGAGCTAGGGGGGCGCAAAGGGAGTCGAAAAAAAATTTTTCCTCAAAAATGAAATTTGATAAAAGTTTCTAAAAACAGTCCAAAAGCACTGTAAAACCCCAAATTTAGAAGTCTTAATATCGATTTTTTAGCGAGAAATTCGATTTTGAAATTTTGGTCCCATTGTTAAGCAGACCGAGTTTCGGAAGCCAATATCTCTGGACAGGAGCGTCACAACTCTATAATCCAGGTTTTCTAGACATACTTGAGGCTTGATGATAAATTCCTGACCTCAAAGAATTGCAGTATATAAAGTACGTATGTTTTCAACAGGCAAGAGATATGCGCTTTCCTAAAAAGATTTTGTTTGAATGTTCATTTCCAGAAGAACTCTAGCTGCATTCAACCATAATAAACAAACAGTGGAAAGACAAACAGATAGCCTGAGCATACAACAAAACTGATGTCACCCAAAACCGTAGAAAGAAACTATAAATTCAAGTATACGCATTTGAATTTCATTACGCAATATTATTACGCATTCTGCCGAAAGCTTGCATATTTTGCGTAATGTGTATTGGGTCTGGAAAATAGCTGCCTTTTCGAATGTCTTGCAAAAAAATTAGTTCAAGTTGTTACCAAATTCTTATTCTTCATGTTTTTTTAATATGAGGTGATTTTCTGAAATAATTTGAAGCTTTAACTAAGTTTTGCTTGCTAATGGTTAAAAAAGAGGCTAAGTTTTGAGAGGAAAGGAAACCTGTGACAAATCCTTGAATTTATAGTTTCTACGGTTTTGGGTGACATCAGTTGTGTTGTATGCTCAGGTTATCTGTTTGTCTTTCCACTGTTTGTTTATTATGGTTGAATGCAGCTAGACTTCTTCTGGAAATGAACATTCAAACAAATTTTTTGTAGGAAAGCGCATATCTCTTGCCTGTTGAAAACATACGTACTTAATATACTGCAATTCTTTGAGGTCAGGAATTTATCATCAAGCCTCAAGCATGTCTCGAAAACCTGGATTATGAAGTTGGATACCTAAACAGCATTTTGTAGAGCCGAAAAAGCTGTTCAGTGAAATTTCTGAATGTTGCTGAGATTACGCATTACACATAGGGGGCGTGCAAAAATTACGTAATGGTATTTTTGCCCATTTTCGGACCCCCCCTCCCCCCCGGATAATCGCCCGTAATAATTTCCTGACCCCCCTCCCCTAATTACGTAATAATTTGGCTACCCCCCCCCGAAATTTCAATTTTTTGAAGAGTTAGAGCCGAAAATTTTTCGTTCAATTCTATGTAAAATGACGTTCTTATTAAAATAGCATCTGTATACAGTAACAAATTGATAATTTTCTTAGTTTTCTTTATTGATGAGCTACAACTATGTACATGTACGCATAGTCTTAGTTTTACGTAGAAGCCATCATTGGGTGGCGTTTTGTTAAAGATGAAACCAAAGTGTTTTATACAAGATTTTAGGGCTGCTTCAATATTTGTTGAATCGATAGTCATAAATCAGAGTTCGTGTGGGACCTGAAAAGTCAGGGAATTTGGTGTCCAGTCAGGGAAAAAATTGATAACAGTAGAATCCTCTCTCGCCCAAAGGGCCCTGTCAGAGCTTTACACACCACCCTTTTGAAAATGGGACTTCTAACTTTCCACAACTACTACAACTTGAAATTTTACCCTCAGAATACCGTTTAAATGCGTTTTTCAGAGCCAATTTTTAAAAATTCCGACCCTTGTTAGAATGTTCTCACTTTGATTGGTCGGGGAAATTTGACTTTGTTCAGCGAATTTTGCTCGGAAAAAGCCGCACGAACCCTGCAAAAGATCGAGTCGATAAGTGTTGTACCCTTATACTCTTAATAAGATGTCAAAGGTCACTCTTGTCATTTAGCATTTGAAAAATTTAAAAGCCCTGACTTAAACGGTAGCTACCTTCTCTAATCTAAACGTTCATCTAAGTGAAATTGAGAAATTTTAAGCCCAATGGCTTCAAATCGAGACTACAAGTACATGTACTGTACATCAAAACAATTAAAATTATGTCCACTTTAATGATTTCTCTACTTTAAAAAATTACGTAATTAAGTCGCCAACCCCCCCTCCCCCCACCGTAATGAATAGTAATCTTTTGGCGAACCCCCCCTCCCCCCTCATGCCATTACGTAATTTTTGCACGCCCCCATACGCAAAACCTAAAATACGCATTAGTTTTTGCAAAGCGTGTACGCAAACTCATACGCATATGTATTTGGAATGCGTATACGCATACGCATTTGAAAAATCCGGTACTAAACAACACTAATACGGCCCCAGATGGACCCTGGCTAGTCCCCAAATGGTAGCACCTTTCCCGGGCATGATGCTTGTTCCTGTTAGCTGCTGTGTTTGTTGGCCTCGGACTCAAGCCTCTGGTTTCACGTCTGCCTCTATTCCCGCTGGAAATCAGTTGGAACCAGTGGCGTAACCAGGATTTCGGAAAGGGGGGGGCATACATGTAACAGGGGGTCTGGGGGGGTCTGCCCCCCACCCGAAATAGGCCCGACCCCCCCCCGGATGGGGACCCCCCCCGAGACGATTTCACCGACCCCCCTCCGATTTTTCTGGCAAGTAAATTTTTCGAGCAAATTTTTGCAATCTTTTACACTTTCACACACAAAAATTGCCAAAATCGCCTGCAAAACAGCACTTTTTAGCTGTATTTCAGCCCAAATTAGCGATTTTTGGCGATTTTTAGCCCAAAAATTGCGATTTTTCTCGATTTTTGAGCGTTTTTTAGTGCCCACCCCCAAGGGGGGGGGGTATGGGGGGGTGTAAAATTTTGAAAGTGCCTGGTTGGGCCGCTGCCCAACCAACCAGGGTAAGACAAGACGGTTCTTCAAAATGAGTGTATAAAACGTTAGATAGTTTAATCATTTTGAAGATCCTCCTTAGTTTTAGAGGCAGAGACAGATTTTTTTGGAAATTTTTTACAAAATTAGACCGGCAGCAGAGGAAAACGTCAGTAAACTTTTATTTGAAGAAACTGGGTGTGCAATTCTTTCAGATGCAGTTTTCTCTTTCAAACAAGTCTTGCTGACAGTAAGCTCTTCAGATAATTCTTTCAGATGATTTTCCCTTCCAATCCAAAGAATTCTGGCACTCTTTCGGCAAATTTCTCAAAAAGCAGCTTTCGCTTCCAAAGAATTCTGGCACTCTTTAGGCAAATGTTTCAAAAAGCAGCTTTCGCTTCCAAAGAATTTGGGCACTCTTTAGGCAAATCTTTCAAAAAGCAGCTTTCGCTTCCAAAGAATTCTAGCACTCTTTAGACAAATCTTTCGAAAAGCAGCTTTCGCTTCCAAAGAATTCTGGCACTCTTTCGGCAAATCTTTCAAAAAGCAGCTTTCGCTTCCAGAGAATTCTGGCACTTTTTAGGCAAATCTTTCAAAAAGCAGCTTTAGCTTCTCCTTTCAATGAATTCTCACACGATTTAGGCAAATCTTTCAAAGCAGCATTCCCTTCCAAGCCATTCTGACATTCCTTTGGGTTATCTTTCAAAAACATGAATTTTCAATTCCCTTCCAACGAATTCTACAGTCTTCTGGCAAATCTTTCAAAAATCAACCTTCTCTTCCAGAGAATTCTACATTCTTCAGGCAAATCTTTCAAAAAGCAGCTTTCCCTTCGAAAGAATGCTTACATTCTTCTTGAGAAATCTTTAAAAAAACAGGAATTTTCCCTTCCAATCAAAAGAATTCTGGCACTCTTTAGGCAAATCTTTCAAAAAGCAGCTTTCTCTTCCAAAGAATTCTGGCACTATTTAGGCAAATCTTTCAAAAACAGGAATTTTCCCTTCCAATCCAAAGAATTCTGGCACTCTTTAGGCAAATCTTTCAAAAAGCAGCTTTCCCTTCCAAAGAATTCTGGGACTCTTTAGGCAAATCTTTCAAAAAACAGCTTTCACTTCCGAAGAATTCTGGCACTCTTTAGACAAATCTTTCGAAAAGCAGCTTTCGCTTCCAAAGAATTCTGGCACACTTTAGGCAAATCTTTCAAAAAACAGCTTTCGCTTCCAAATAATTCTGGCACTCTTTAGGCAAATCTTTCAAAAAGCAGCTTTAGCTTCCGAAGAATTCTGGAACTCTTTAGGCAAATCTTTCAAAAACCAGCTTTCGCTTCCAAAGAATTCTGGCACTCCTTCGGCAAATCTTTGAAAAAGCAGCTTTCGCTTTCAAAGAATTCTGGCAATCATTCAAAAAGCAGCTTTCGCTTCCAAAGAATTCTTGCACTCTTTAGGCAAATCTTTCAAAAAGCAGCTTTCGCTTCCAGAGAATTCTGGCGCTCTTTAGGCAAATCTTTCAAAAAGCAGTTTTCGCTTCCAAAGAATTCTGGCACTATTTAGGCAAATCTTTCAAAAAATCAGTTTTTTTCTTTCAAGCAGTTCTGACACTCCTTTAAGGAGAACCTTTCGTAGAACTTTACCAAAAATCATCACGATGGTTGGCCAACTACAAAGACAACATGTTTTTCATAAGACACAAAACAAGCTATAGGGAGGAAAACCTTGAAGCAGAGTGACGAAGATCAGAGCCAACTAATTACTGACTTTCTTCCAAGGGTTTCGGACAAAAGACGTCATACAGCCTCACTTCATACCCTCGCCAGCTCCTACAATTACTGTTATTTTAATATATTAATATTAAAATAAAACTATTATTAATAGTGCCATTTTAATAGTATTAAATTTATATTAATATTAAAATAGAGGGCCTACTATTATATTAAATTAAATTAAAAATACACAGAGGGGCTGAATATTAAAATTTATTTTTAATTGTATTTTAATAGCATTTTAATAGTTTGACCTTGTTTGACAATGAAGGAGTTACCTACCGTACTAGAATTTAAATCAGAATTTTACCTCAGAAAATGATAAAAAATTGAAGGTGTCTGACAGCCCTCTGAATCTCGAATCTTGGAAACAGTAGAACTTTTCTCACTAATAGGCATGCATGACAAAAGGACCTGAATCTACTCAATAACCTATGTAACAGTCTTTCCTTTCAAAATCTCTCTTTATGCATCAATATTTTCTTTCAAATTTTATGCCTATCTTCTGTTGACATCTTTTCGAATATCTTAACAGGTCATCTGCCGAGAGGCAGGTGGGTTGGGGAGTCTGGCGCCGGCCGCGGGGTTTGAGCGTGAGCACAAATTTTTTGGAGGGGTTGGGCACTAAAAAACGCTCAAAAATCCAATTTTTCGCTAAAATCGTCAAAAATCGCTAATTTGGGCTGAATTACAGCTAAAAGTGCTGTTTTACAGGCGAGTTTTGCAATTTTTGTGTCTGAAATTGTAACAGATCGCAAAAATTTGCTGAAAAAATTATTTGCCAAAAAATCGGAGGGTCGGAAAAATCGTCTCGGGGGTCCCCATCCGCGGGGTTCTAGCTTAAGTCGGGTGGGGGGCAGACCCCTAGACCCCTCTGTTACATGTATGCTTAAAACCATGTTCAGACAAAGTCATTTTAAATAGAGTGGTTATAAATTTTCAGAGAAAAATGCTCCTTAGTTGGATCTCTGATTAAATTTTCAACTTACACTAGCAGCTTCAAGCAAAAGATGTTATTTCACCAATTCGCTAAAGTGTGTCCAAAACTTTTTAAGTTCATTTTAGAATCTACTATTAAAATGCTATTAAAATACTATTAAAATTGTTATTTAATAGTATTAATATTAAATCTAAATTAAAATTAACAGGGGACTATTATATTAATATTAAATTAAAATTAAAATCGGCTAGTTCTATTATATTAATATTAAATTAAAATAAAATTTCACTATTAAAATTACAGTACCTACAATGTACGGCCGAGTCCTGCTTCTCTGCTTTCTTCAGACCATACTTTCAAAACGCTTTTTTGTCTTTCAAGCAATTGTTTCTTACAGTAACTCTTTAGGTAGTTCTTTAAAAATCAGTTTTGTCTTTCAAACAATTCCGTCAGACTGTATACTCTTCAAATATTCTTTCAAAAAACAGCTTTCAGTTGCAATTCACAGTAAACTGTTGTCAGTTTTCGGCCACAGAACCAGCAGAACTTGGAATTTTCGGGCCAAACTTTCGCAATAGGTACCCAGTTATCTTGTTACTAAATCCTGAAAATCTGAGCCAAATTCATAGAGAAATGACTGCTACATCCTTTTTTTATTATTATACTAACATTTCTTATGTAACAAATGTATAAGTGTATAAGAATAAAAATTGGTTTGTAAAAAAATGACTGAGAACGAATCGTTCGAGTAAACTCTCCTTCCTGATGGAGTGTCTAAAGGCTAGCAGCTTTACAACGAGCGAGCCGAACGGCGCCGAGAGCACACGCTTTAAGATACAAGCACGCTATAAGATGCAATGCATCCTACACGCTTAACGAAAAGCTAATCTTATACCGGCAGTCTTGGCTGCCGGTAAAAGTATAGCAAAATTTGTCTTTAAACACGCGTTTAAAACATATTCCAGGCTTAAAATTAACAGGAATTACAAGTTTTAGTAGTTTAAAGTGGTTTGGTTGGTTGGGCTTCTGCCCGACCAAGGCGAGAAAATTTTGCAAATTTAGCCTTCAAAAACGCATTTAAAAGACATTCTGAGCACAAAATAGGCAGTTTTGTACATAATTCATTACTTTCGCTTATTTTTGGCAGACTTTCTCTTCCTACCTCCACCGCAAAGGGGGGGCGTACCCACCCTACACCCCTGGATACGCCACTGGTTGGAACTGGTACTGAATTTAGCGTCAAAGATTTCTCAAGCCGCCTGATTTCTCAAGCTTAAGAGGAAGAAGCCGTCAATTGTTCCTGGGTAGATACAACAACAGCGGAAGTGTATATGCAAATAATAGACAGGAGCTCTACCAACAAAAACACCTAAAAGCATGTGCAGAATATGTATAGACAACAGTAGACAAAACCTAACACACAAACACTGCATCTGTGTGTGCGTATATTATGCAGTATTTAAAGTTCACCACTACAATTATAACTGCAACACAAAACACAACACATGAAAGTAGAAATCTGTGTGTTTGTGTTAGATGCACAACGGTTAGAAATACGTACCTGCGCAATAGAGATTGATGCTTTAACACAGTCAGGCAGGCAGGGTACTGTATTGTACACGCAAGGAACATACCATGTGATGTAACAAGCCATCTGGCACGCAAAGAAGTAAGGTAAAAGTGCTCAGTGAGCCTGTGTATATTCGCCCAATACAACTTTTAGACTCCATCCGGGCTCACCGCGTCTTGCCCAAAATTTCGATACCAACTTTTCGGACAACATTTTGCTTCTCTTTACAATAATAACCCCAAATACAATGTTTGTGGGATTTTACCTTGATTTTGCAATTTGAGTAAGTACGTATTTCTACTGCCAGGTAAATTTATAGAAAATGGCTCTTTAAAGTAGAAATTGAATTTTTCGGAAAAACTAAGGTAATAATCGTCATCAGCATAAAAAATTCACCCGGATGCCTGATTTTTATGAAATTTTAGCATAAAATATTTTTTATCCACACTTTCAGAGCAAATTTCGACCTAACGGCACCAAATGTTTTTCTCCAAATTTTGTGTGTATGTTGAGGATTTTGTAGGCTAACTAATATGTAAAATCTGGACCTGTCTCGAAACTCTAAGGTACAAACGTTTGCCCCGATGTACTGACAGGTAAGCAGGAAAATTGGTGTCTGCATGCGTTTTTCGCAAAATACTCTGGTACGGAGGGACCAAACCGCATTTTGTGTCCAATTTTTGGAATTTGCAAGTCAATGCGGATCCATTGGTGTATAGAACGTCAATCTAGCAAAAATTCCGAACTAACAACGATGCTATGAAGTAGAGGCTCAAATTTCGATTTTTCGGCCGGACCACCCCTACTTTGGAGGGGGGTCCTGGCGCTCTGGGGGGTCCACGGAGCTCATACTTTGGGCTTCACAGTTTCGACACACACTTAGATATATGTAAAAATGAGCAAAATCGGTGATGTGACCCAGACCAATTTGGGGAGCAATCCTGAATTATTTCAGAAATTGCGTCTTAACATCAATCTTAACAAAAAATTGTAATTCTGTCCGAAAGAGTTCTTTAATGGCCAGTTTGTGCTGAAATTTGTACTATTTAATATTCGATGAATAAGAAATTTTGAATAAAGTGCGAAAATTTTGCGACCGGGACATGTTTGACCTCAACTTTTCACGCTTCACGGGTCTGAGCAAACAATGCTTCACACCAAACGGTAGGTAATTGATAGCGCAACATTTTTCTGAAATAAAAAGCGGAGTAGGGGGTTCCTGTCGAGGTAAAAGCGCAAAAGGGGCGAAAAATATTACTTTTCTGAAAACGAAAATTTGACAAAAGTTTCTTAAAGCAGTCTAAAAGTACTCTAGAAACCCCAATTTTTACGTCCGAATTCCGAGTATGAAGCGAGAAATTAGACTTTGAAATTTTGGTCCCATAGTTAAGCGGACCGATTTTCGGAAGGCTATCTCAGGACAGGACCGTCGGAGCCACTAATCCTTTGCAGCTGAAAGATAACTCATAAGCATGTATTAGTGTGCCAACTTACAACTCTCTAGCTCAAAGTTTCAATTTTGGAGTCTGAATACTGAGACTCAATCGGTTCAGAGACCGACTCTTAATAATGCTCTGCAATTAATCTGCGCAGTGGCTATCTATTCATCAGGAAATTAATTTTCAAAAGAAATTAATCGACGACCTTCCCTAAAAGGAAATGCTTTCCTTCTCACCGTGAGGTGAGTCCCATTTACGAAGTTCTACCGTAGTCGCACAGTTTGTATCAGCAAATGTTAGTAGGCTAGGAGGGCGCCTGCACATATAACAGTCAGGCACTTAACGCCGTTTATGGTACCGACACCATAATTAGGTGCCGGTACCATAAACGGCGTTAAGTGCCTGACTGTATAAGCTTTTCTTTTTAGGGAAGTTTCTCTCTGCTCTGACCTGTATCACCGATCTGTTAGTCTTGAAGTGAAGTGAATCACGAAGTGAAATTGGTTTTATAGTAAAAAGAGTTGGACTAATAATAGAACCGCATAATACTGAATTTAAATTCTTCTGTCCAGCGTGGAGTATGATGAGATGGTCTATCACACGAATATACGTAAAAACCGAAGATTAAGGGTATAAAAAGCAATTTTAGCAGCGAAATTCTATAGTTTCATTTTTTCCGTCTGCTGAGTAAGGCCCGGGAAGGTTCATCCATTAAAAGATGTATGGTCAAACTGCAAAAAGGCCTCTCTGTTCTGCTCAGCCAGTCAGGCACATTCAGCTACAGTACACACTGCTACCGTCATGTCATACGTGTACAGTACTAGGGCGTTTGGGGGCATACATGTAACAGGGGGATCTGTCCCTCACCCAACTTAGGCCAGCCCCCGGATGGGGACCCAAAGACGATTTTCAGCAATTTTTTGCGGTTTTTTTGCAATTTCAGACACAAAATTGACAAAATCGCCTGTAAAACAGCACTTTTTAGCTGTATTTCAACCCAAATTAGCGATTTTTGACGATTTTTAGTCGAAAAATTGCGATTTTTTTACATTTCTAGTGCTCAAACCACCCTCCCAAAACTTCTTCTGGATGGAATGCTCCATGCGTGGTGGAGATGGTTACTCCTCTTGTGAGCGCTAGCATACAAGAAGCAACAGCTGGAGTCAGATTCTAGAGTGTAAATGCACTATATCATGGCAATCTATCGGAAGCCCTGTAATTATCGGAAGTTTTCCTGAAAATCAAGTGACTACGGTAAGACACGGACCGTACCTAAGTTACACAAATTCACGACCCTTGCCGAAAGTTGCCAAAAATTTTGTGTTTGGACTGTAGCGCTCCACACCGCAATTACCGTTTTTGATTTAAGCTTGTGCTTGGTTTAGAGTCAGGATTATTTTAAGTTCATGCTCTAGCTAGCTTTAGAGCCTATGTTAAGCTTTAGCTCTGGCTTAAGTTAAATAGATCAGCCACCGTACAAAGGGGGCAAGGGCAAAAGGACAATTCGGGAGCAAGAGTATTTATGCAGAGACAAGGGGTGGAGGATTCCTTTCCCCTGGGAAAATACGTAACGGTTTTCCAGGCAGAGGTCTATGCTATATTGAACTGCGCCATGGCTCCGGGATTAGTAAACTGTCCAAAGCAGAAGATCTGTATTTGGTCAGACAGTCAAGCAGCTCTAAAAGCACTAGTATCTCCACGCATCAACTCTAAGTTGGTTGCAGAGTGTGTCAGGGAACTACAACAACTGGCGCTTCAGAAGAAGCTACAGCTGATGTGGGTACCTGGACACTCGAATGTGGAGGGAATTGAGGAAGCTGACCGACTAGCTCGGGCGGCTTCTGAGTTGCCACTTAATGGGCCGAAACCGGCCCTTGGCATCTCGCTTAGGAAAGTACGGACTGAATTAAGAATTTGGGCTAAGAACCAGCTGCAATTTGCCTGGTGATATGTACGAGCCTGTACGTACATATTCCCAGTTGGTGTGTCGGCCGGCTCTGTCAGTGTCTATCGATCTGTTTGCATGCGGGCGGAGCACATTGCTCTTTGTCTCCGTCAGCTGTCAATCATGTGCGAGGGGTGTCGGCTCCGCCCTATCATGTATGTTTGTGCAACACACGACACGGCCAAACGCAAGGAGAGCGCTGTGTTAAACTTTCCACTTTCTCTCCGCGTGCGACTGCCTTGCGGTTGGCCCTTGAATTCTCTCTTGTGTGCCGGGTGTGTTAGCCAGCAATTTACTGTTAAGCTGGCAGTGTTTCTTCTACTGTGCCGTTGAGTAAAGACCTTGCTGTTGTTGCGTTGGCTTCAGCACCGTGACACTCGGTAGGACAGGAAGCACGACACGGAGGACGACAGAGGAACAAGAGAGGCACAGACGAAACACCTGGGATCTACGGACCGACCGTAGGCAGTCTAAGCACTTCATTCTGGGACCCAGATCGGTGGTAACCAGAAAATTACTTAGTTTTAGTAGAAGGGAACTAAAACTGGTGGTCGGTTGGTTAACTGGACACAGTAGCAACCTTAATAGACATCTCAACATTATGGGCTTGGTGCATGATCCAACATGCTCATTTTGCTTAGAACAGGAATAAACGCCTGAACGTAAACGTTTTAAACGAACAGGGCTTCCGATAGTTTCCCTTGGTATACCAGTGCTATTTTTTCTGAAATAAAATGCACACAAAAGCACAAACTACAGTATCACAGAAGTGTTCACACCACACAGCAAACAAAGAGCTCTATTCCAGGACAGCGTTCCTTCACCTAATCAAAAGCAAACTAACTAGAATTAGTAGCAGAAAGCCTAGGAACTTGGGTGAATGAAGCTGATCAGCTGAGCTAGAGGGACGGTGTGTTATTCTGACCCACACATAGCAGTGATCGTCAGGTGCCATTGGACTTCCAGTGGGACAATTGAAATCTTTGGCAAAGTTCTCATTGTTTCGCAGTGTGATTATGCTTCGCGCTCTGTCTGGTGAATGGCTGTTAGCGAGCGAGCTGTCCAATCCTCGCCTGGTGGTATTTTCGCACCAGTTGTGACCGAAACTCAGCCAAAACACTTGTTTCATTGAGAACTTGGACAATTTGCCTGGTAGACGCGGCTCTTCGCCTTTCTCCGATATGTACTGCAGGTAAGCTCTGTAAGCGGCCATCGTACCTGTAAAGGTACTGTAGATTTATCACACTATTTGATAGACATGAAAGGAAGCATTTTCACCTCCGTTATCGGCAATGTTTTCTCCTTCAGTCTGTTTTCCATTTACACATTTGCATTTCTGATTGACAGGACAAGTGCCAATAGAGAAGTTTCCCCTACTGGCTTGCGGGAAGCAGACCTTGCTGTATTCATCCACCACACACTCGGCCATCTCGTCGAACCCCTGCTGTGACTGTTCGTCCATCCACGGTTTCCTAGCACCGTAGGCGTCCCAATCCACCCCTCCGTTATCGAATCCGTGGGTCAATTCGTGTCCCATGATGCTTCCTACAGCACCATAGTTGACTGCCATGGGCAAATCTCCATCAAACATTGGCATCTGCAGAATGGCGGCCGGTATGGTGATGGAGTTGTACCAGGGCTGGTACCAGGCGTTCACCATTATAGGAGACGCCTGCATGTTGTGTCTGTCAGTGGGAGTGTTAATTTTATTGACCATTGTCCAGGCACCGAAACGCATGATTTTGTTGCCCTTTGTGAAGCGGTCATCAGTAGGTTGCAGGTCTCCGATCCGATCCGATCTGGGGGGGGGGGTGAAGCCCGTAGACCGGGGGGCTTTGTTCCCCGGTTCGTCCGGGGGCACGGGGGGGGGGGGGGGAAGAGGGGGGGGGGGGGGGGGGGGGGAGGGTGTGGGGTTTGGTGGGGTGGGGGGGGGGGGGGGGGGGGGGGGGGAGGGGGGGGGGGGGGGGGGGGGGGGGGGGGGTTGCAGGTCTAGTTCAGAGTACATCTGCTCAAACACTGTATCATTGTACAGCCACGAAGGGTAGGCCACATTGCGAGCCAGATTGTTTGCCTTTTCTTGCGCTTTCTGCAGGGTGTCAGGTGTGATCCACTTTAGTTCAGTTAGCATTTGACTGAAGCTTTGAATGATCTGAACAGTCATTTTGTCTAAGATGTCTTTGGATTCTGCGGGATGGTCTTTACGCCACTGGTCAACAAATGGCCGGCTAACTGCCATGCCCATTGTCCGGTCCATGCCTATAAATGGTGTGGTTTTAGTTGGACTTCCGTGACTGGGGGCTAGCGTACATCCAAGCGTTGACCTAGTATTGCTGGCTTGGCTAGCTTTCTCAAATACTGAGTTTAAGGTGTTGGTCTGGCATCGGCGTGTAGCTTAGTGGTTAGAGCACTGGACCGGCAATCGAAAGGTGCTGGGTTCAGTTCCGAGCTACGCCATTGCACATTCCTAACTTTTTCACCTTTCATTCAATTATGTATGTGCACTGGTAAGTTTTCGTGTTGAAAAACAATGGAACCAAATCAGACTGACTTAGTGATTTTTGACAGATCTTAGCTATCTGAGAATTATTGCAGGAAACCACTGTTTCTTACCTACGAGCGTGCCACACCGCTGTACATCCATCGGCACATCAGTGACATTGTACTTGAGCTTGTAGATCTTGTCTTGAATGTAGTGCAACGATGACACGTATTTCGCCTCCTGCTTGATCAAGCGCCACATCAAAAAGTTCTGTATGGTATGATTGGACAATTCACTGAAGATGCCTTTCAAATTGTCAAAATAGTCCGGGAAGGGAACAATGTAGGTAGCAGTGAGCAGCTGGTTCGGGTCTACGTTATCTTTGGCAAACCAGGTGAGAAGTGTACGCCAGTCCATAAACGGCCATCTAGCCATCATCGCTGGTACACTCATTGGGTTGTAAGGAGGGGGACTCATAATATCGAATGGGGGTCTGGAACCGATGGCCTTTTTCAGTTCTTTCTCCACATTTACTATGGATTGGGCTTCAGCTAGCAATTCGGTCGAGTCGACAGGCAGTCCGTTGGCTTTGGCGATGTCTTCCATGATACTTTCAATCACTTTTACGTTGTAGTCATCGACAAAAGGGACCGCATCGCTGACTACCAAAGCCGGTTTCTGTGGTTTTTCCCAGTCTGGCATTAGGGTTCCCGAGACAAAACCGTGTACGCCCAGTTTGCCCATTAGACGGCCAAGCAGCGCCGCGGGACTGCCCAAACTAGCCCCGCCCACTGGACCTTTCCAGGAGGGGTCGAGGGCAGGAAAACCTCCGAAATCAGTCTTTATTATGTTGTAGAGCTTGATCAGATCTTCTTTCTCATCACCTACTGGTTGCTTCATGCAGTCATCCCAGAAAATTTTGCCTTGTCTTATAGCGTGAGAAGCTTTGGCAAGCTGAAAAATAAATTATACTCATGCTGGGTTGGGTTTGGGTGCCTGTTAAAATCATGTTAATTACTGATATTTACGATATTTATGTTCGGTGGATAAAAATATGATTTTCATTAGTTTTAAACGATTTGGAAAATGACAGAAAGGTACTGTTGTTTGTGTATACACATACACATTTACCATACACAAAAATACACATTATTTTTTCAATGTGTATACACATACACATTGAAAATTCTGATACACATTACCATGCGCAAACAGTACTCAAAATGTGTATTTTTGTGTATGTGTATTTGATCAGCAAAAGTCGATAAAATTTCGAACAGAAACGTAAAATGTCGATGTTTTTTCTGCAGTAATAAACAGCAGATATTCTCATAAAGCCTTCAAATGGCCTAAGTAACTCAACTTCAAAGTTATCCATGGTTTCAAGCAGCAGACATTGAGAGATTTGATTTTCCTAGCATTTCTGACTATAAATCTACCAAAAATTTTGCATTTTCTGTACGATACACATACTCAAATATACACAAAAAATACAAATTGTTTTTTGTTGAATGTGTATACACAAATTACCATACACATTTGAAGGTAAATGTGCATACACATACACATACACAAACGGAAAATCCAATACCAAACAACAGTACAGAAAGGTACAAATTATAAGATACAATACAACTACTGTATCGGCCAAAAAATGACCAACCGTTTTTCTAACTTTGCTCAAACGAGTCGTTCTCGCTGATTTCTTTATCGATTTGGCTGTAATTTTCAGGATTAATTAACGGTATAACTGGGTAGGTACTGGGCACGTTTGATGCGAAAATTAAAACTCATTCTGGTTTTATGACTCAGAAACTGAGAATCAGGGTGGCTCACGGAAATTCTAACTTTTTTGGTAATTCAAAGAGGTTTGAGAACTTGCTACTGGGCAGCCCTGTAGCTCAAAGCGCACTAAAAATGGACAATTTCAAAAACATGAGCGAAAATCTCATAGTTAGGAAATCCGCTCCGCACTTTCCCCAATCAAAGCAGTGAATCAGTTGTTAATCAACATAGATTGTAGTAGGACGTTCGACAATTGAATAAATATGATATCTGAACTCTGTTCCACATTATAGAAACCTTCCCCACAGTGCTTTTGGAGAATCAGAAATCTTCAGAATGGTCATTTCACCGGCTTTTTTACTAAGAAAAGTCACATTTTGTCATGTTTTTTAAATTCTCCAATTTTAGAGCCCTTTGAGCTACGTATAGGGGTGCGCTCCCAGTCAGTATGTTATGCCCAATGGCAAAACCAATCATTCCTCCAAGTTTCAGACCCATACTATTTGAATTAACTAAAAAATTGGAATTTCCCTGCGCCACCCTGATTCTTAGTTTTCGACTCATAAAACCTGAGCTAGTCAGAATTTTGGCACTAAATCTGCACAGTATCTACCCAGTTACATTATCAACTAATACTGAAAATTTCAGCCAAATCGATGAAGAGAAGAATTAACCGAAAACGAGTCGGTTGAGTAAAGTTCGAAAAAGGGGTGGACATTTTTTGGCCTACACTGTACTTAGTATTACGTCAATCCTGGCCATCACGTTTCCGAGTTGAGCAGCCACTTTATAAGAGAGCTCCAAAATGGGGTCGATAGAATGAAAATGGGCTGGAATAGGATGCGTTCTGACCCATTTTCCGCACGAAAACTGGAAGAAGTTTTGGCATGGATTTGCACTCTCGTCAATCGACTCTTCCAGCATCTCAGCCGCTTTCTGCCAACCACTGCTCACTGCTGTTGACGCCTTCGGTAAAGCAACAGAACATTGTAGTACCGCCAGTAAAGCTGAAAATATGCCTACTACCTCTAGCCTATCAAATTGAAAATACGAGTACGATCCACATTGTACTGGCTTCCTGACACGATAATACGATATGATCTAACGGGGGACCATCACGATACCTCAGTATGAGTATTTTAATAAATACCTAGTACCTCCGATACCCGCATCCAATTCAAATTTGAATACCCATAACAACAGTAGTCTCTACTATACTTATACTATATCATATTCAAAGACTGAATCTGGTATAAACGGGCTCCGCCAAAAAACAACCCCACAGATTTTTCGCTGTAGCAACCGCAAATCTCAACCGATTTGAATGAATCCTTTTTTAATTGAAAGATAAATAAATTCTTGAATGATGAAATTTTTGTTAATGTACTCT
Source organism: Sabatieria punctata (assembly GCA_030248155.1). Classification (NCBI taxonomy): domain Eukaryota; kingdom Metazoa; phylum Nematoda; class Chromadorea; order Araeolaimida; family Comesomatidae; genus Sabatieria; species Sabatieria punctata. Next base: position 69,848 of record JASANB010001926.1, read on the forward strand.
GCTTAGTTCCCGAGATACTCGCTCTCAAAATCAAAACAGTGATTTGGTCAGTGAACAAGAGGGACTTTTTATTATTCCTCTTCGGGACTTCGTAATAAAACGGATTCCTGCTACTGATAAGGGCTATTAGAGACTTTACTGGTGACACACAAACTCGGTTTACTTCAACAGTAAAGTTTCATCAGCCCCCAGCAGTAGAAATCTGCTTTATTATGAAATGCAACGGAATCGCTTTTTTTCTTTGCCAAAATTTGTTTCGACTTTGAGGGCAAATATCTCAAGAACTAAGCACTGAATCTCAATAAAAATTGCACCAATCTTTGAAGAATTTATCAATCTGTCATTCAAAAAGGATTCATTCAAATCTCAAATCAGTTGAGATTCATGGTTGCAAAGGTAGAAAATCTGCTGGATTGTTCTTTCTCACTCTTGTTCATTGCCAAAATCTCTGTTTTGATTTTGAGGGCAAATATCTCAGGAACTCAGCAAGCTATCTTAATAAACGTTTCATCAATCTTTCAAGAGTTTATTTATCTTTCATATAAAAAAGGCTTCATTCAAATCGGTGGAGATTTGCGATTGCTACAGCGAAAAATCTGCGGGGTTGTTTTTTTAGCGGACCCTGTAGTACTAAAATCAATTTTCTATTTTAGTACCAGACCATATCAAATTCAAACTTAGAATTTGGTAGGCATCCCTGTGTACGCCTACATGTACGTTGCATATCGACCTCTTTCACTGGTTAGTCTCTAACTTCGAGCATGATGGATAAAAATAACTCGTCCAGTTAGCCTCAGCCAGCGGTGGTGACTGGTGACCAAGTCGGTCTTCTAGAGAGCGGCCAAACGGCTGTCCCGACCCAGGTCGGAGTCGTCCGGTTTTCAGACTGATTGATCACTGCGAGTTCTTCTTCAATGTATGCTTTCCCCGCTGGGCGGCTGCCTTTCGGGTGCTTCGGCAGATCAGTCAGTTCCCATCTGCTTACTTGCTGTGAGCAGCTTTTGGTAGCGTGGATGGGGCTTTACACCAACGACCAAGTCTTTGCGACAAATACTTCAACTACACACTTAGTGTTCTGTACAGACTTCCACCTCGACCGCCACCTGACGGAAAAAACCCACCTCCCCCACCCCGGCCCGATCTGTTACATGTATGATTGTGAGAATAAAATTTGCAGAAATTAACAGTTTTAGTACCTACTCAATAATTCGTAATTCAGTAGTGTTTCCTACTTTCGTTGAGTTCTCTTCACAGTTCGGCCGGAAAGACTGTCAAAGCTCCCACACCGCTGGGTAGATAGATCTAGAGCGCGAACTGCTATTGGGTATTGGGTGAATTGGCGTGTTTCCAGGTATTGGTATTGGGTATTGGGTATTCGGTTTCTTATGCCTCAATACCCAATACTAATTAGGACCTACAAACACAGAAAAAATTCGCTGTTGAACTGAAAAACTGACCTGAAAAAATCGAAAAGACTGACCGATGATTAGGCATACGAAACCGTATTAGCGTTAATAAACTAAAGGTTAAGAGCCATTTTATATAAGAGTGGTACGATGGGCGGCGGACGGCCAAATCTGACCCCCACTTTTTATTGGCTCATTTGAAAGTACTATACATGAAATGTTTAAAACCGAAGTATCTCCCGGATTTACCCACTACTGGGCTAGAAAAGTGGGAAAACGCCCGGGGCTCGATTTTCGCGCGTTTACGGAAATGGTCATTTGTCTTGAACCACTAGGCCTAGAGGGCCCAAACTTTAAACATTTGTAGAGGAGGTGTTGTGCTACCATAACTGTTCTTTGTAGCCGCCTAGCCTTCTCCATAATCTAGAATCGACGCTCCAAACTGGAGGTGCTCAAATCAGTTTTTCGGCTACTGTCGCTACAAGACACTAAAGTTTTCAATTTCCTTTTGCACACTATTTGGACTAACCATTGGCTATTTATCGCACACAAAATTTTTTTTGGCAAAGATCGCATATTGCGAAAAAAATGAAATTTTCGTTTTTTTGCAGAATAACCAGTATTTTGCTGTTTTTTCGCACAATCTAGTTGTGCTAGACTATTTTTCGGTGGAAAAATCGATTCCCCATGCCAAAATTAGGTATAGACAATGTTTTGCTTGTAATTGGAAAAAATCTATTTTTTGGTTATTACTGCATAATGTGATAGTTTTCGATTTTCTGCCTAATATAGTTGTTCTAGACTATCTTGTAGTGCAAAAATCGATTCTGCATGTCAAAATTACTTAGAGCTAATGATTTTCTTGTAATTTTGTCATCAGTTTATAATAAATAGATTTGACGCTCCTGTCGACATATTCGAATTGCGGAAGCTGAAACCCACATTGCTATGTTTGCAGTGGCGTATCCAGGATTTCGGAAAGGGGCGGGAGTGTAAAATTTTGAAAGTGACTGGTTGGGCCGCTGCCCAACCAGGGAAAGAAAATTTAGCAAAATTTGCCTTAAAAACGCGGTTAAAAGACATTCACCGAGCTTAAAATTAACAGAAATTACAAGTTTTTGTAGTTTATAATGGCCTGGTTGGGCTTCTGCCCGACCAGGGCGAGAAAAATTTGAAAATTTAGCCTTCAAAAAGCATTTAAAAGGCATTCTGAGCACAAAATAGACAATGTTGGTAATAATTTATATTACACACGTTACCCTACATATTACACACGTTACCCCATACTACACGTATTTTAAGCTTGGAATGTCTTTTAAACGCGTTTTCTGAAGGCAAATTTGGCTAAATTTTCTTACCCTGGTTGGGCACATACATGGGCCGGGGTGTGGAGTATACCCCTCCCCCTCTCCGGCCAATACCCCGTCGGCCGGCGATACTCCCCTCCCGGAGGGAGAAAATTTTCGCTAATTTAAGGCAAAATAGTCGTTTTTTGGCCTTTTTTCTGGACCCCCCGCGGTCTCCATACCCCCTCCGGATTTATCCTGCCCACATATGGTTGGGCAGCGAATTTCGGAAGGGGGCGGGGGTGTAAAATTTTACAACCAACCAACCCAGCCCAACCAGTCACTTTCAAAATTTTACACCCCCGCCCCTTTCCGAAATCCTGGATACGCCACTGCAAACATAGCAATCTGGGTTTCAGCTTCCGCCCGCAATTCAAGTATGTCAACAGGAGAGTCAGATGTATATATTTTAAACTGATAACAAAATTACAAGAAAATCATTGACTCTAAGTAATTTTGACATGCAGAATCGATTTCTGCACTGCAAAATAGTCTAGAACAACTATATTTACGCAGAAAATCGAACCTATCACACTATGCAGTAGAAATCAAAAAATAGATTTTTTCCAATTACAAGCAAAACATTGTCTATACCTAATTTTGGCATGCGGAATCGATTTTTCCACCAAAAAATAGGCTAGCACAACTAGATTGTGCGAAAAAACAGCAAAATGCCGTTTTTTTGCAGAAAAAACGAAAATTTCATATTTTTTGGAATATGCGATCTTTGCCAAAAAAAATTTTGTGTGCAATAAATAGCCAATGGTTAGTGCAAATAGTGTGCAAACGGAAGTTGAAAACTTTCGTGTCTTGTAGCGACAGTAGCCGAAAAACTGATTTGAGCACCTCCAGTTTGGAGCGTCGATTCTAGATTATGGAGAAGGCTAGGCGGCTACAAACAACAGTTATGGTAGCACAACACCTCCTCTACAAATGTTTAAAGTTTGGGCTCTCTAGGCCTAGTGGTTCAAGAGAAATGACCATTTCCGTAAACGCCCGAAAATCGAGCCCCGGGCGTTTCCCCACTTTTCTAGCTCAGTAGTGGGTAAATCCGGGAGATACTTCGGTTTTAAACATTCCATGTATAGGACTTTCAAATGAGCCAATAAAAAGTGGGGGTCAGATTTGGCCGTCCGCCGCCCTCCTGAAGAAAACCGTACCGCTCTTATATAAAATGGCTCTTAAGAATGACTTAGACTGTCCGCTTTTCTAAGTAGTACACTAGTAATCAGTGCAATTTCTCTGTTCGTATGTATCTAAGATAAACGTTTGTGATTCAATTGAAATTTGTCATTTTTAGTAATACAGAATATACAGGGTGTGCCAAAAAATAACAACCCAGCAGATTTTTCGCTGTAGCAACCGCAAATCTCAACCGATTTGAATGAATCTTTTTTAAATGAAAGATAAATAAATTCTTGAAAGATTGATGTAACGTTTATTAATGTACTCTACTTAGTTCCTGAGATATTCACTCTCAAATTCAAAACAGTGATTTTGGCAGTGGACAAGAGGGATTTTATATTATTCCGCTGCACTTTGTAATAAAACGGATTCCTGCTACTGCTGAGGGCTTTTGGAGGCTTTACTGGTGACATACAAACTCGGTTCACTTCAACAGTAAAGTGTCATTAGCCCCCAGCAGTAGGAATCTGCTTTATTATGAAGTGCAAGGGAATCGCTCTTGTTCTTTGCCAAAATCTGTTTCGACTTTAATGGGCAAATATCTCAAGATCTAAGCAGTGAATCTCAATAAAAATTGCACAAATTTCTGAAGTATTTATCAATCTTTCATTTAATTTCATTGAAAAAAGGATTCATTCAAATCGGTTAGGATTCATGGTTGCAAAAGTAAAAAATCTGCTGGGTTGTGTTTATCACTCTTGTTCACTGCCAAAATCTCTGTTTTGACTTTGAGGGCAAATACAGTATAGATAAAAAAATGTCCCATCGCTTTTTCGGCCTTCACTCAAACGTTTCGTTCTCAGTCACTTCTTTACCGATTTGGCTCAAATCTTCAGCAAAAATTAACAACATGGTTGGCTAAATATTCTGCAAGTTTAGAGCCAAAATTCCGACTCATACTGGTTTTATGACCCGAAAACTAGGAATGAGGGTGGTCCACGAAAATTTATTTTTTTTCGGTAATACAAGGAGTACAGTCCTGAAACTTGCAGGAATGATTGGTGTTGCTATTGGACATAACATACTAAGCGGGCAGCCCTGTAGCTCAAAGGGCACTAAAATGGGGGAATTTCAAAAACATGAGTGAAAACCCCATAGTTAAGAAATCTGCACCTTCTAGAATCAAAGCACTGAATCTGTTGTTAATCAACATAGATTGTAGCAGGAAGTTCGACAAATAAATGAACCTGATATTTAAGCTCTGTTCCACACCATAGTAACCATCCCTGCAGCGTTTTTTAAAAATTGAAAATCTTTAGAATCGTCATTTTGCCGGTTTTACGAAGAAAAGTCATATTTCGTCATGTTTTTGAAATTCCCCCATTTTAGTGCGCTTTGAGCTACAGGGCTGCCCGCTTAGTATGTTATGCCCAATAGCAACATCAATCATTCCTGCAAGTTTCAGGCCTGTACTCCGTGTATTACCGAAAAAAATTAAATTTGCGTGGACCACCCTCATTCCTAGTTTTCGGGTCATAAAACCAGTATGAGTCGGAATTTTGTCACCACACGATCCGATCCGATGTGCGGGGGGGGCCTTTACGGCCCTACGCTCAGACCTTGCGATCCATTGCGCAACCCCCGTAGTTTCGTCATCTCGGACGTTTCCCTTCTATCACTGCCAGCCACTCTAGCCATGCTGTTGGACTGGCGCGTTTGACGTCATGGTGATGTCGGCTCCCAACGTCCGCTAGGTCCGCCCCTAGAGCGAGAGAGGCCCCCCTGCCTTGTCGGTTTCCGTGGACAACTCCTGACGTCATTGCTCTTTCTCCAAGTTGGCATGCTGTAGGAGCGGCTTCGGTGCTGTGGCAGATCCAGTTGGTTCCCATTTTATCTACTCGCTGTAACCAGCTTTCGGTGGCCTGGGTGGAGCGTTGTGCCGACGACCAACTCTTTGCAGCAAGAAACTTGCCACGCCGAGAGGATGAACCACTACAACCACTAGGGATGCAGCGGCCGCCGTGACTCAGAGGCAGCGAGCTACCCACTGAGCCACCGACGCGGCTTGTCACCACACTTGCAGAATATTTAGCCAACCGTGTTGTTAATTTTTGCGGAAAATTTGAGCCAAATCGGTAAAGAAGTGACTGAGAACGAAACGTTTGAGTGAAGGCCGAAAAAGCGATGGGACATTTTTTTTATCTATACTGTATCTCAGGAACTAAGCAGGCTATCTTAATAAGCGATTCATCAGTCTTTCAAGAATTTATTTATCTTTTATTTAAAAAAAGATTCATTCAAATCGGTTGCGATTTGCGGTTGCTACTAGGGCCCGACCGGATATCCGGATCCGGATCCGGATCCGGCCGGATATGGCTATATCCGGATCCGGTACCGGATCCGGATATTACCTGCCGGATATGCCGGATATCAATCACAGATGAGAAAACGTGATTTTTACGTATTTGAACATAAATATTGCATTGACTGTAGTGTAAATAGTATGGGAATTGTACACAACTGAAGGTTACACGTTAAAAGTTTCGTTTTTTGTGTTTATTTTAATGTCCCGATGAAGCTAAGGCTTCATGCACAGTTGGCAAGTGCTTTGCTCTAACTGGTCGTGGCAAGAGCAAAGCCAACTTCAGTACCAAACCTCTATCGTGCTTGGTACCAATCTGAAGCTAACAAATGGCGCTACAATAATCTGAAATAAAAAACACACATAGGGGGTTCCAGACGAGCTAGGGGGCGGGTAGGGGGTCGAAAAATTTTTTTTTGTCAAACTCGAAAAGCGACCAAAAATTCTTAAAGTACTCTAAAAGTTACGTAAAATCCCCAAATTCTAGGTCCCAACTGTTTTTAGCAGGAAAGAAATTCAAGTTCGAAATTTTTGTCCCATAGTTAAGCGAGCCGATTTTCAGATGGCTGTATCTCGGGACTGGAGCGTCAAATCAGGAAATCCTTTGCGGGGGTTACATAACCTATCGATATGTATTAGTGTACCAACTTACAGCTCTCTAGGCCAAAGTTTCAATCTTGGGTCTGAATACTAAGACTCGATTGGTCCAGAGACTGATTCTTAAGTCTTGTCACACGGCAGCTAGCGAGCGAAAATTTAAGACTGCTGGCTCGATTTGGGAAGGCGATCGCTCCTCTCTGAAGCCCGAAAATGTAGAAATGTTGTTGCTTAACAAGTATAACTTGCGTTGTTTGAATTACAATTATTAGATGTTGTTTTGAATCAACTGTTATAGAAAAAAGAAATGTATATATGTGGTTTTATCGCATTCTAAAAAAATTTAAGTTGATCAATGATATCCGGCATATCCGGATCCGGCCGGATATAAGCATATCCGGATCCGGATCCGGATCCGGTAGAAATTTGTATCCGGTCGGGCCCTAGTTGCTACATCAAAAAATCTGCTGGGTTGTTTTTTTTGGCACACCCTGTACAATGTATTAGTACTATAAATCACTTATGTTGAGTGCGAGGTTGAGAAAGGCATGTGTTGCGAGTGTGTTGAGGGAAAGGTTAAGCATGTGTTGTTGAATGTTTCCACCGGTCTGGAAAATGTTAGTATTTTGACGGATGGCTTGGGCTGATTAAGTTGCTGTGTGCTGTATGCGATTTGTGAGCCGTTCTCCGATAAAGTTGCGCCGCCAATCGGTTGCTCTGGCCGCCTGCTCCCGATCCCGCAACAAAGTGGTAGCAGCGAGTGGTTGCGAAGCCTCCAAACGAAGCTCTGCGAACCCGTAAGTCATTAATTGGCTACCGGTTTTAGTTATCATTAGTGTAGGAGTGTAAGAGAGTTGTACGAAGGTAGTAGAAGGTAGTCGACGACCTGACCGTTGAAAGTTGACCTGTTTGCTTGCCACTGTAGGAATCTCGTGGTATTGCATTTCTGTATTGTATGATATAGGGGGCCACTGAAGTTATCTCGTGGTGAAAAGTATTTGTTGGCCAGTCGCTGACGGTAATTCTCGCGGCTACAGTGTTGTCTAGGCCACACCAGAGCAAAAAAGTGCTCTTGTTTTTTCAGTACTAATACGTACAGACCAGGGCCCTGGTAAAAACATATTTTGAATTTGGCGTTCTGATTAGCAAAAAAATTTCTTGGCTGTGCACAAGCCTATGTTTACGCGAACGCCCCAAAAAGCAAACTTAGCAGAGCCCCCGACTGCTAAAGTAACTACTTCCCCGATACAGCGTTTAACGGATCAGGTCAGGCAATTTTTACCAGGAATGAGTCGACAAAGCATTGCCTCGGGTAGTGCTGACACTTTTTTATCACCTTCTACATCGCCTAAAATTGAACCTGCTACTAAGCAAGAAAGTGAAAGAGCTGAACGGCTAGCAAAACGTGAAAATCAGAGAAATATGGAGCAAGTTTTGGCGCAAATGCAACAAGCTGCGCAATTAATGCAACAACAGGCTCAGGCTCAAAATGTTGCGGCTGCCGGCGGCCAACCGGCTAATCTCGGTGTTGGAAATGTGAGCAACCTGATTCCATTCTTTAAAGGAGACACTTGGGACTCTAATTTTGCCAAATGGCATCGACAGTTTACAACGGTTGCGACTGCTTGTAACTGGGACAATGACCGCAGGCGTCGGGCTATGCCAATCTATATTTTATCGCCTGCCCGAGAGTATATGGAATCTTTGCCACAGGCCGACCAAAACAACTACAATGTTTTGGTACAGCGTATGTCTGATCGGTTTAAACCACCACAGAATGCGCAGTCGCTTGAGCTAATGCATCGTATGCAAAAACCTGACGAAAGTGTAGAGCAGTACGCCTCTGTAATTATTGATCTAGCGCGCAACGCTTATGCTGACTTTGCCGAGGAGGCGCGTACTACGTTGGCGCGTGATGTTTTTCTCCGTGGCCTACTGCCCTACTTACGTTTTTCTGTGGAAGATAAAGACCCCTGTACTTTGAACGATGCGGTGGTCTTAGCGAAGCGCTATGAGAGCCGCGCTAAAGCAAATTTGTGGACTTCTGTTCCAACTTCTGCAACTTCGGCAGTTACTAGCACAGTCACACCTTCTGACACCACTCCAACTGCTAACGGAGTCAGTGCTAGCAATGACCAGTCGCTTATTGCACTGTTGGCTGGGCTGTTGGCAAACCAAAATGTGGCAACTCAAGCTGACCTCTCTGTTAATTCATATGGCTGTGAAACTCCAAATTATGCAGCCAACAGCAACCATCGACGGTACCGCAAAAATTACAGTCGATTCCAGCCACCTGGACAAATGCGAAACCGTGGTGCAAACAGAGTGAATTATAGACCTCAGCCACAGCATGATGACAATAATCACTTTTTCAATTACTCCGAATTACGCCAAATGGTAAAGGAAGTAATGAGTGAAATGTATGAAGATGGTGAAGGTAATTATGCTAATGATGGAGATGATGGAAATCATGGTCACTCTTTTCAAGGAGGTAGTTGGTTTGACAGCAACTCCCAACCACTTGAAGGTATGACAAACCAAATGCTTTTGAGTGACACAGAAGGTATGGATGGCACTGACCTAGTGCATGGTTTTGGTGTTACTGTACTAAGTGTGGAAGAGGAGAAAAAGCTGGTCTTGGATGAGTCACCAGTATCCAATACAATGTTGGCTTCAAAATGCGGCCATAAACGGAATTTCAGGCATGAAATGACCTTCATGCATCAGAAAGCTATTGTTCATTGGTGTCGAGTAGAAGGCAGTCTGAACACAGACTCTAACAACCTGCATCGTTGGTTTTGTGAATATTGTCAGCAGGGAACTTGTGCTTATGAACTTCACAAAGCAGGTCTCTGCCTGCTGTGCAACAAAAACCTTGTTCTGAAACAACAGGCTGAAGTGCACATTGGGTTGGCTAGTGAAGCTGCTCCAGTGGCAAACAATCCTAAGATGGATGCTAAAGCAGGTCTTGAGAGTTTGACAGTGACAACTGAAAATAGGCGTTCAAACGTGGAAACATCTTCAGTTCTGGCCAAACTGCCTCATGATTCTACAGTTGAACAGAATAGTTGCGGTGTCAGTGGTTCAATTTGTGCTTGTACTTCTGCTTGCCAGGAAGCATTGCAATTGACAAAGGAGTTCAGGATGATTCAGGAGGAATTAAAAAAGTTCAAGGAAGAGTTTGAAGAACGCAGCGAAAGAACTCCTGTACAAGAAGGACAGAGTAACAGAGCTACTCAGAAGTCCAAAGAGATCACAGCTTCTGTGAATAAGCGGGAGCAAAGAAACGAGCATAGCACTATAGAAGAGCAGTTTGAGGAGCAGAAAACGGAGGTTGGGATCAAGAAGGAGGACACTGAGTCAGCAAAGCACTCATTTTGTCTTGAGTTGGTTAAGTCTGACAGCAGTGCTGATAATTGTTCAGTTGTAGCAACTGTCAAAGCGCGAACACAGGCCAGCCTTGGATGCATAATGTTGGTCATAGCTGTGTTCCTAGTAGTTTGCTACATGCCAAAGGCCAACGCAGACAAACTGTTTGTCTCACCTGAGGAGACACGACCAATTGTCTACCTGTTTGTTGGTTTTCTATTTGCTTTGTTCTCAGTGCATGAGAATAATTCACAGTTGGTGGCACAAAAGGACTTGTATGATATAGCCATGCAAATGCAGCAAATGCTGACATGGTGTCAATTGACATGGTGGACAAAAGTGCAGACATGGTGTCAATTGTTGCATTTTGCTTTGTTAGGTGAAGGGACTGAGACTGAGTCAGGTGCACTGACCAAAGCACTAACTGACCCAGACGTTTCTTCCAAACAGAACTGTACACCGGACTTACACCAAGCAAAGGCAGATGAGACTTGTCAAATGCCAAACCCAAATCAAACATGGTATAACCTTCGATCTAGAGCAACTGCAAGTGGTGCTTTTGTTGTACCCACGACTGCGGTGACCTTGGGATTGATTGGCTGCTTCCTTTCATTGCCAATCGTGTCGGCCAATGAGTCGTCTGATTCTCCGACAGGTCTGGTACAAGCAGTTGTCTTGGCTCTTACTTGGATATGGCATCACCACAGTGTGTGGCTGCTAAGCTTCGTGCTGGTCATGGTTGTTCTGATTTTGTTTTTGCGTGATGAGCAAATGACGATTCTGCAGCCAGCATGCTATTTGCATGGTCGAGTTAAACGACAACAACGGAAAGTGGGGCAGTTGAATGCCTCAGTGGGTGGTCTGCAAACCCAGATGGATCAGGTCACTCGTGATCTTGCTGGCCTGCGACTCAGAGTCGACCAACTTTTCCATCTCGAGCAACGTCGTGATCGGAACGACACGGAGGACCAAGTTGCTGTGAACCATGAGTTCGACAATCGGATCGGTCACAACTCGGATCGATATCGGGCACTGCGGCAGCGAATTCGGGCTCTCGAACAACAAGCCATGCTACCACCACCATACTCACAGCAACCCCAGGCCATTCAACTACTGTCAGTGAGGGACTTGCAGCACGGAGCGCTTTCTCAACAAAGAGGGGATGTTGGAACGCACAGTGATGATGGATTCCATCGCGATTCGCAACCGGAAGATGGCGACAATGACGATCAAGAAAGTTAGATGATCCTATTTATTTTTGTTATCTGTACTCGTCATTTTATCTCATGGTATCCACTGTATTCATGTCACACTATTGTCATAGTATTTCATTATTTTCTTAGGATAGCTTTCAGTCATTTATTTAGTCAATTGTTTGTAATCTGTTTAATCTGTGCTTTGTATAGTTATAGTAGATTGTTTCCTATATATTCTTTGTTATTCATTGTACCGTACCTTGTACTAGTTTAAGCTTTTAGTCCAGATTTTGTGTTAGTAGCTGGTAGGCTAGGTCATGCGGGGACGCATGCTTTGTAGGGGAAGGATGTTGAGTGCGAGGTTGAGAAAGGCATGTGTTGCGAGTGTGTTGAGGGAAAGGTTAAGCATGTGTTGTTGAATGTTTCCACCGGTCTGGAAAAATGTTAGTATTTTGACGGATGGCTTGGGCTGATTAAGTTGCTGTGTGCTGTATGCGATTTGTGAGCCGTTCTCCGATAAAGTTGCGCCGCCAATCGGTTGCTCTGGCCGCCTGCTCCCGATCCCGCAACACTTACTTAGTCTGAGAGCAGTCGAGTAATGCATTTCGTTAGCAAAGTTATAAACTTGTTTACACAACTAGAAGCACATACTTCTGATAACGTACGCAAAGTGCAATTGAAGTACAAAAATTTTGAAACGCAATTTAATAATGCTCTGCAAATACGCTGCGCAGTGGCTATTCATCAGAAAATTATTTTTCAAAAAAAATAATCGACGACTTCTCATAAAAGGGAACGCTTTCCTTTGTCACCGTGACGTGAGTCCCATTTACCAGGTTCTGCTGTAATAGCACAGTTTGTAATAGCAAATGTTAATAGGCTAGGGCGCCTGCACATAAGTTCTTTTAGGGAAGTTTCACTCTGCTCTGACCTGTATCACCCATCTGTTGTTAGTCTTGAAGTGAACTGAATCACGAAGTGAAATTGGTTTTATAGCAAAAAGTGTTGGACTAATAGAGCCGCAAAGTACATAAATTTGTGCCTGACAACGATAGCTCGGAAATCAAAATCGTTTTCCATTTTATCAAATCACATGCAATAGAAAAATTAGCATTGAATCGACAGATGCAAAACCTGTAAATTCGTCAAAAGATATTACAGATCTAAAAAAATAACGTAAAAAACTGAATTGAAAATCTTCTGTCCAGCGTGGAGTATGATGAGATGGTCTATCACACGAATATACGTAAAAACCAAAGATTAAGGATATAAAAAGCAATTTTTCGCAGCGAAATTCTATAGTTTCATTTTTTCCTTCTGCTAGTAAGGCCCGGGAAGGTTCATCCATTAAAAGACGTATGGTCAAACTGCAAAAAGGCCTCTCTGTTCTGCTCAGTCAGTCAGGCACGTTCAGCTACAGTACACACTGCTACCGTCATGTCATACGTGTACAGGTACGTACGTACAATGTACGTATGTTTGGGGGCATACATGAAACAGGGGGATCTGCCCCCCCCCACCCGACTTAGGCCAGAGCCCTCGAATGGGGACCCTCAGCTAATTTTTAGCAATTTTTTTGCGATCTTTTTGCAATTTCAGACAAAAATTGATAAAATCGCATGTAAAACAGCACTTTTTAGCTATTTTTCACCCCGAATACCGATTTTTGGTGTTTTTAAGCTGTGCGGGGGTAGCGTCCTGAGACCTTTAATTACGTCGTTCAGTCTTAACGCATTTTCTTGTCACATTGCATACTGTAGGTGAACGAGCCTGCTGAGGGAATGCGAAAAGATTTCTGATCCTAACTGAAGCCGGAACATACGGTGATATTCAGCCAGTCTATGTGACTTCCTTCGGTCTATAGCCAACGGCAATTACCGACTTTGCAGGGGAAACGCAGCAAGAAGCCAGAAAGCAAGGCGGCAAAATGGAAACTCAAGCATTAGAGGAAGGAGCAGCAGCAGTAGCAGTAGCAGTAGCAGTATCGGAAGATTCGATCTGGTCATCCGACGAGCCCAATCGTTGCAGTCGTGTGAGAACATCCTTCAGTCTGGTCTGCAACTGAAGATGAGCCTGGTTCAGTCGTCCGTAGACTTCGTCGGCGCTGGACTTCAAGCCAGCTAGTTGTTGGGCGGCCGAATCCCCTAGTAACTTCTGAGACAGCGACATGGTTGGAGCGTCGGATTTAGTGTCCTCGGCAGTCAGAGTGTTCTGCATTTGGCTCCAATTCTTGGAACTGGCGTCCAACTGTTGTTTCTGGTGCTCCAACTGTTCGTTGATCTGGAAGGCTTTGCCCTCCGCCCACTCCACCGTCTGTCCCAACTGCAGCTGCATTCTCTGCTCGTACTCAATCAGCTCTTCTAGTTCGGCGTTACGAGGCAAGCCCTGGCTCGGTACCTCTGAGATCTCGCCGCATACCGTACAGCCAACTTGGATTCCTAGAACGGCCGTGTCTTTTTGTTTGAGACATACCGCCATAGATGGAAAAAACTCAGTTGTCCTAAAGTCGAGAATTGCTTGTGTCCTTCATGTACAGGTTTGTGGTGTTTAGCGGCTGTTCTGTTGTAGTTTCTGATGAACAGATCTGTTTGGAAAGTAGGCGAAGAAAAAGGACAGTGTTCGAGTAACAGTCAGGGAAATAACAATATATATTTTATCCTATTTCTTATACGGTACCCGTTCACCTACAAGTAGTACCATATGGTATAAATACAGTATGGGCCAAAATTTTACTCAATGGATTCGTTCTCGGTCATTTCTTTATCGATTTGGCTCGAATTTTCAGGATTAATTAATAAGATGACTGGGTAGATAGTGCGCAACTTTGGTGTCAAAATTCTAACCCGTGCTGGTTTTATGGACAGAATAGTAAGAATCACGGTGGTCCATGAAATTTTTTTGGCAATTCATAGAGTATGGGTCTGAAACAAGTAGAAATGAATGGTAATTAATTACCATAGGCATAACATACAGACTGGACAGCCCTATAGCTCCAAGGGTGCCAAAATGGGAGAATTTCAAAAACATGACAAAATGTGGCTTTTCTTCAAAAAACCGGTTAAATGACCACTCTGAAGGTTTTCGATTTTCCAAAAAACACAGTAGGGAAGGTTTCTATGGTGTGGAACAGAGTTCTAATATTAGGTTCATTCATTTGTCGAACTTATACTGCTACAATCTGTGTTGATTAACAACAGATTCAGTGCTTTGATTCAATAAGGTACAGATTTCATAAATATACGATTTTCGATCATGTTCTTGAAATTCCCCAGCTTTAGTGCCCTTTTAGCTAGAGGGGTTCCCAGTCAATATGTCATGCCCAATAGCACCATTAATCATTGCAGCAAGTTTCAGACCCGTACTCTTTGAATTATGCCGGAAAAATTAGAATTTTCAATGGGCGTTGTCTTCCTGCCTTGGCAGTTTTACGTCCGGGTTCAGGTTTTCCTGAATAAACGTTACATACCACCCTGACTATTTGTTTTCCGGTCATAAAGCCAGCACAGGTTAGAATTTTGTCACCAAACTTGCGCAGTATCTACCCAGTCATCATGCTAATTAATCCTGAACATTTGAGCCAAATCGATAAAGAATTCACCGAGAACGAATCGTTTGCGCAAAGTTCCAAAAAAGGGTGGACTTTTTTGGCCCATTATCAGTCACCTGAGACCTTGATCAAAGGGATCCATCCAATGTATGGTAGTACTTGAAGATGAACCGGTACCATAAAAGGTCTCGATGCCATTTATCATACCGATATAATACCGGTATTATTTCCCTGACTGAGTAAAGCGTTAAAACCCCGACAAACAGCCGCTGACGGGTCGGCAACGCTGCTTGTTTGTTTGACTGTTAAAAATTCAACTTGTCATTGCTTACTCCAGTCAAGCCCCAGAAAAAAATCGATGCAGCCGCCTTTGTCCGGAACGCAAGACAAATTGTGTAGTTTATCTGCCCGAACAAGCCTCTTTCTTCGCTAATTCGACAATCATCAACTCAGCAAAGTACCAACCTGTAGTGAGGAGGTGGACGCACTTGGCGCAGAGGTTGTGTCCACAAGCTGGCAACAATTTCGGCTCGACGTAGATTGTGTGACAGTGGGGACAGAGAAGTAGTTCCTCCGGATCCTCGTCGTTCTCGGTGATTTCCGGAGTGGCCATGATTGTTAGGGCGACGGCACCGCCGACCGACTGATTCGACAAGCCTCCCACCAACAAGAGGAAGACTGTGTGAGCCGTCAATCGATAGAAAGGCGCGGTCGGTCGTCTCGCCAGCCGAGCAATCAACACGGCCTGCCTGCCTGGCTGCACGGAGAGCGTGCTCTTTGCCGGAGCTGCTGCTTTCGCCCCGCGTCCTAAGGTGACAGCATTAAGCGCTCATAAATTCAGCTGCATCGACCACCCGGCACTAATTGCCTCACAAGTTAATTATCTCGGCTCAGCTTTATTGAAAGCTCCTTGTTTGCTTGCTGCAGAGCAATCACCTACAGCTAACAGGTACAGTACAGACCGGCCGGGGGTTTTTCTGTCAGGTAGGGGTGCAGGTGGATTTCGCCCGGAAATGCGTTTTTAGCAGGTTCTAATCAGTAAGGAGTAGAGATGCAACCGTAAAGAAAAATACCGAATACCGGATACCGGATAGTTTTTCAGACTACCGGATACCGGATAATACCGGATGATGATCAAGTTTTAAGGAAATACTGTAATTTTCAGGCTAGAAATATACTTTTTCGATGCTTTCAAGCCAGGATATTACCAAGAATGTATTTGATATGACTGATATCACGTTGAATCAGCTATATTTCCTAGATAATAGGCTGCAGTTCGTCTGAAAATAGTGCTAATCTGCATGCGAAAACAAAATACGCTCGAAAACTGGAAAAAATTGTCATGAAAATGCTATTTTTGGCTATCCGGTATTATCCGGTATCCGGTATCCAGGATATTCCGGATACCGGATAGTGTTTTAGAGCAAAAAAATACCGGATTGTCCGGTATATACCGGATAATACCGGATTGCGGTTGCATCTCTAGTAAGGAGGCTAAAAATCGCCATATAAAGTTGCAAAACAACTAAAAAACAAGCAAAAATGACAGAAAGTGCTTCTAAAACACCGATTTTTTCCGAAATATTGGCAGCGTACACGCAGAATTCGGTTACGAAACGCATTTTAAGCCAAAAATTACTAATTTCTCAGCTGGGAAGTGTGTCCAATTGTAACTGAAGCACGCTTTCTGTATGTTCCTTTGCAAGAATCACAAAAGAATAGGTGCTTTTTAAAGGTCTATGAAAGTATATCCAGCTATACCTTTCTGTGAACTTGACTGGGTGAAATTTAACACCAAGAACATCTGCTGGTAATTTGTGCAGCAGTGTTCAGGGACTGTTGCTGTATCAGCCAAGAACCGTATGTAGATTTGTGTGTCCTGAGATTCATTCAAAAGATCTGCCATCCACAGAACGCACGCATCATTGTCTATACACTATACAGTGTTACATAAAGCTCTGCCCTGTCGGCAGTATCTTGGTTCAGAATTAAGGAAAAACTGTCCTGTGTGTCATCTCGACAATGCCGACAATCCAAAGTACCTATTCGCTGAATGCCCAAAGTTCTTAGGACTAAGAGAACGCATGACTAAAGCCGTGAAAGGTCTTGATCAAGCCTTTAGCTGGAATTGGATCTTGTACGCTTCAATGGTATCTGTGGACCTAAGTTAACCTTGGAGAGCCAGCGTATGTATTCATCGTTGTATAACAGCAGTCTATAAAACTATTGTATGGGCTCAACGGTAAAAATGTGTGATACATACATTGCAGGTGCAATCCTGAACCAAACACAGACAAATAGGAAAGACGCACCGACAGTCAGACATTGAACATACTGTATTGCTACCGTCTGTAGTGTGCATAGTCAAACCGTCAAGCCACAATCCTTCGATGATGTGCATATATGGGCATGCAACCATAAACTACACTATTTTGCATCCAATGAAAAGAATACAAAAGAACAGCTAGTATAAAAAATGTTCATATAATGTGCGTACGAACAGTTTCGTTCGTTCCAAACAGTGGCGCTACTAGTTGGGAGCAGCTGTGCACCGAAAAATCGATCGAGAGTGGCGACCTATGGCACGCGATGTAAACGACCGCCTGGAAATCGATATTGGTTATCGCCAACGAAAGCCGTTGCGGCGATGTAGCGAAAAATTCTCACCCAAAATTTTCGATTTTCTTCTGTAGCTCTGGTTCCTCTGCAATATATCGGGAAAATCTTTCGCCTTTTACTAAAGATTTCCGTGCAGAGGAGCAATTTATGAGTATCTATTCTATTTTTGGAACTCTGCTTAGGCAGGGTTATATAAGCACCTTTACTTGTTATTCTGTTACTGAATATTACCTTGTATCTCGATTCAGTCCAATACAAGTCACCTTCCCCTGTATGTAGTGGTAATTCAATGAAAATGATATGAGCTCAGGCTCTAGTCTCATCGCAAAGGGTGTCCCCAATTTTGTATGGTAGTAGAACTATTGAAATGTGTCCTGAAACTTGAGCTCAGTTTTGATGACTAGAGACTTGAAGTACCTCGTGTTACAAGTGCGGTGGGCACTTCAAGAATGACGATTTCTTCAATTAAAAACGACGGCAACAGAAATAGAGATTGGGGCTCGGATTTAAAGTTAATCTGTTGTCTAAATTCAAGGATTATCTTCCAATGGTCCGATCCGATCCGATCTGGCGGGGGGGTCGTACAATGTACGGCCCTACGATCAGACCTGCACGGTCCATTTCGTTACCCCTTATATCATCATCTCGGACGTTTGCCCTTCTTTCACTGCCAAGCCACTCAAGCCATGCTGTTGGGCGCCAGGTACTAAGAGAGCGCCTGGCGTAGTGACGTCATGGTGCTGACAGCTCCCAGCGGCCGCCCGGCCGAGGAGGAGTAAACCGGTATAGGCCGTAATACTGGTTTCTCAGACGGCTCCTGACGTCGTTGATCTTCCCTCCAACGCGGCATGCTTTTAGGAGCGGCTTTCGGTGCAACGGCAGATCCAGTTGGTTCCCATATTACCTACTCACTGTAACAATTTTTCGGTTGCCTGTCTGGATCGTTGAGCAGACGACAAACTCTTTGCAGCAAGAAACTTGCCACGCCGAGAGGATGAACCACTACAACCACTAGGGATGCAGCGGCCGCCGTGACTCAGAGGCAGCGAGCTACCCACTGAGCCACTGACGCGGCCTTCCAATGGTCTGAACCACTTCCTCCAGCAACTAAGCGAAATGGAACTTGATTTTTGAGTTTAAGGTGCAAAAAAGTGGACCCAATTTGGGTGACGACGTCTGCCCTTTTGAATCTATGACGTTTGTTTTTTGTTGTAAGCAGTTCATATCTTACCAAAAACCAGTCAAATGGGCAAATAAGTATGCTGTACTGCTTTCAAATCAATTCTATCGTCAATTGTCAACGAGCTCACGTCGTTCCGGCCAGCTAGTTCCTATCCAAGTTCGATACTGTAATTATCACAACGATAAAATGCCGATTGTTGTAGCAAACAACTGTAACTGTTTTTATTAGAGCAGAAAGAACTAAATTTAGCGCACAAAGAAAGAAACCAGTAAGCGAGTTAGAGCATCAAACAGACAGATAGCAGAAGAACAGTCAGCTCCAAGACCAGGACCACGAGCCTCCTCGGTAACCCATAGCCATAGGGGGGTAGGCGTATCCATAACCGTAGGCAGGTGCCGGCGCCGCATAGCCGTAGGGGTAACCATAAGCGGGGTAAGCAGGGTAAGCGGGCGCCGGGGCGGCATATCCATATGGGTAGTAAGGGTTGTAGGCGGGGTACATGCGCACGGGATGTTCGGCGGAGGGGGTCACGGGAGCGGGCGGAGGCTGTCGGTAGACGGGCTGTTGTTGCTGTTGTACGGGAGCGCCGGCGTTGTCCTGTCGCAGATGCTTCGGTGTCTTCTGTTTCTTCTGCGAGCACCCCAGAACGCGTCTTGTCTGACCGTCTCCTTCGCTGCGCGACAGCCACTTGTTGCACGGAAACGAAAACATCGTGTTGCTTCCTTGGTCGTGTATCTGCAATATTCCTGTACGGTCGGTCGGTCGGTCGGTCGGTCGGTCGGTCGGTCGGTCGGTCGGTCGGTCGGTCGGTCGGTCGGTCGGTCGGTCGGTCGGTCGGTCGGTCGGTCGGTCGGTCGGTCGGTCGGTCGGTCGGTCGGTCGGTCGGTCGGTCGGTCGGTCGGTCGGTCGGTCGGTCGGTCGGTCGGTCGGTCGGTCGGTCGGTCGGTCGGTCGGTGGGTCGGTCGGTCGGTCGGTCGGTCGGTCGGTCGGTCGGTCGGTCGGTCGGTCGGTCGGTCGGTCGGTCGGTGCAACCTATGGACCACTACATTCGTTAGCTGTCTGATTGTCTTACGGTAGTAACAGATGCAATGTACCGTATACCGAGCGTGTGTTGTGTGAAAGGAAGTACCTGAGCGGCCTCCAAGTGCCAGGCGGGGCCGACGCCCGAGTTGTCGTGCCAGATGGTGAGCGAGCGGATCTCTCCGATGGGCTGTTGGTTGGGGAAGAAGAAGACGTCTGTGTGGTTGCGCTCGAACTTGTTTCTGTGGTTGATCGACTCTTTCAGTTGCAGCGCCTACAACACACAACCAATCATCAGGTAGCGCAGAAGGAAGTGGGCGTGGCTTACGGGCGACTGTCCAGAGACGCCGTCCAATTGGATGAAGACTTTGGCGTCGGTGCCCGCCCCGAACCGGTTCGACGTCTTCACCACCACTGTAAAGGCTGTCTTAGGAGCTGCCGGACGACCGGTGCCCGCCATCACACCACACAACACAGCACACTACAAATAAAACCAACTAATTAATTCACACACGGCTATTGCAATATGTAGGTTTCCAACCAGACTACGGTAAATGCTGTGCTGTAAACAGATATGATTGTTTGATTTATCAAATAATGATGTATGGCTCAAATTTCTTTAACTGATGTCGACAGCAAATTCTTGGTTGAATATCGGTCTAAACGACACTGAAGTTGAAGAATATAAAAAAACATGGCTAATTGTGACTTTTCTTGCCTATTATGTACTGAGTTATTTTTAATAAATCCTGAAAATTTGAGCCAAATCGATAAAGAACTAACTGAGAGAGAAACGTTTGAGAGAATGCCGAAAATGCGATCGAACTGTTTTATCTATACTGTACTTTGGTGCTGATTTGTGTTCACTGAAAAATACGTGAGAATTTATTTTCTCGGAAGTGCAAAGATAAAAAGGATTCTCTGTCTTTATCCCCGAAAGAAGAAAATTACGACATCAAGCGAGCGAAAACGCTTCGACTTTGTGGCCGGGTCGGGTTCGGCGGAAACTTTATTCCGAGTTTGTTGTTGTTGTTATAGTGCGCCGATGGGGGGACACCATCCGCATACTGAAATAGGGATAATAAGTCTGTTTCCAGTCCAATATTTAACAGCACAGAATGTTACAAAAAATCTTAAATAATTATCAGAGAAACTTCAGTTTATTGCACGAAACATGCGATTTAAAAAATGGATTACAGAAAACGGGTAGTATTGTCTTGTAAAGGACTAGTGCCAAAAGTACTCGGGGTACAGCCAATAATTCCTCATTGGATTCGGGGTTCGGGGTATTTTGGGGGGAATTTCTAAAAATTTAGGGGATTTTTTGGGGGATTCGGGGATTTTTAGAAATTACTTCAGATTAATTGGGGAATGTTATTTTTTACCAGAGGTGAATCACATTCACTGGTCAACCAGACTGTCTTAAAAATATGTAATGTCATCCATCTGTCGAACGAAAAGTCGAGATTTTTATATGCAATATTCTGAAGAACTTTTATGAGGAGCTTTCATAATCTCCTCAACTTTGGAATTTCTTTTAGAACAGTGTAAAAAATTGGAAATATTGAGTTGATACGCTAACCGGCATTATATCAAAATCTATAGGCCGCTTATAATCAACGTAAAGTAAACTCAAACTGTCTCAAAAGTTGAAACAAAATTTTCGAAAATGTCATTCGTAATTCTGTAGTTTTCTCGGTGTATCTGGTCTGATCGTAATTTGAGTAATTTGTTGCAGAATTACCATTCACAATTTAAGATGCATTTTGCGAGAAAGTCAGCTTTGGTGCCGAAGAGAGGGGGCAAGCAGGGCCATCTCACGGATCTGGCTGATATTTATATCTATTAAAATAGAGCACAGTCGAAGACCAACGGTGCATGCCCGGCCACCAGCAACCCCCTAGAACCGGAGCTACACCCCCTCAAAGTTGGGTCGGCAGCAATATTCGGGCTCATTTTAATAGCTCTGACATCCTCCATTCAAACGATTACCCTTCATTCGTTTCTTAAGCTAGGATCCTGACTCGCATATGGTTTTGTAGCTGGTCCAATGGCCTTTCATTTTCTGGTACTCCCGTTTCCAGATCATAGCTGGTTACCGAGATATTCGCCGAAAACTGCGAAATTTCCACAAAATGCCACTCCGTTTTTTTTCGAAAAATCTTTATAACTTTTTGTGCAAAGGCCCTGCCAAGCTAATGTTTTAACAAAAGTTAGGCATGAGTTGGCCAAACAAAATGAGCGCCCCAAAGTGTGCGGTTAGGGGGGGGAGGGGGGGGTGTTTTGGCCTCTCAAAGGTGTTCGAAAAACATTTTTTTCTGCAAAGCTTGGTTGTTAGCATACTGTTATATGCAGTTTTGTGTGCTGAGTTCGAAAATGCATTCAGTTTAGCTAGATTCGCTCTGGATCGGGAGAAATTGGTGTCCAAAGTTGAGACCAACCCTATTTCTTGACTGGCACTACTCGCTAGTATGACCATTAACCGCGGTGCAATGCAGTTTTTCTTATGTAGTTTTTGCTGCTGATTCCGAAAATAACTTTATTTTTGCTCTTCGTTGCCTACTTTTGAAGATATTGGCATTTTTATGATTTGGGAAGAAAACGGCTGCACTTGCTATAACATGCTCGTTTGAAAGGTGACTCAATTCAGTCGCATCTAGGGTACAGAGCGATAAAAATTTATATCACCTAATGCAGTTTTTGCCGCTGATTACGAAAATGACATCTGTTTTACAATCTGACTGCTCCTGAGCTACTTATGTAACTTTTATGCCCTGGTACTCAGACAATAAGTTATCTGTCAAATCTGGTCATAATTTGGTATCTATCTGGTGCAGTTTCCTCCGCTGATTCAGAATATCATCATATTTTTGCGCTACGGCCACTCTGTCGCAAGTTATGGACCTCAAAAGTTTCATTAAGAAACATGCCGTGAGAAGCCGTAATCCTAAAATATATGTTCAGCATTCATGCATTTCTAAAATGAACCTTTTGTTAGTCAATAGTGTACCCGACCTATTTTGACCCGCTGAGTTCAAAAATGGCGTTTGTTTTAATCTATAGTTACTCGTTTTAGAGATATATGAATATTAATGCAAATTTTGTTTGATCAGTAATATCTCAAAATTGAACAGCAGTAGAGAAAAACAAATGCCATTTTTGAACTCAGCGGGTCAAAATTGGTCGGGTACACTATTGACTGACAAAAGGTTCGTTTCAGAAATGCATGAATGCTGAACATTTATTTTAGGATTATGGCTTCTCACGGCATGTTTCTTAATGAAACTTTTGAGGTCCATAACTTGCGACAGAGTGGCCCTAGCGCAAAAATATGATGATATTCTGAATCAGCGGAGGAAACTGCACCAGATAGATACCATATTATGACCAGATTTGTCAGATAACTTATTGTCTGAGTACCAGGGCATAAAAGTTACATAAGTAGCTCAGGAGCAGTCAGATTGAAAAACAGATGTCATTTTCGTAATCAGCGGCAAAAACTGCATTAGGTGATATAAATTTTTATCGCTCTGTACCCTAGATGCGACTGAATTGAGTCACCTTTCAAACGAGCATGTTATAGCAAGTGCAGCCGTTTTCTTCCCAAATCATAAAAATGCCAATATCTTCAAAAGTAGGCAACGTAGAGCAAAAATAAAGTTATTTTCGGAATCAGCAGCAAAAACTACATAAGAAAAACTGCATTGCACCGCGGTTAATGGTCATACTAGCGAGTAGTGCCAGTCAAGAAATAGGGTTGGTCTCAACTTTGGACACCAATTTCTCCCGATCCAGAGCGAATCTAGCTAAACTGAATGCATTTTCGAACTCAGCACACAAAACTGCATATAACAGTATGCTAACAACCAAGCTTTGCAGAAAAAAAATTTTTTTCGAACACCTTTGAGAGGCCAAAACACCCCCCCTCCCCCCCCTAACCGCACACTTTGGGGCGCTCATTTTGTTTGGCCAACTCATGCCTAACTTTTGTTAAAACATTAGCTTGGCAGGGCCTTTGCACAAAAAGTTATAAAGATTTTTCGAAAAAAAAACGGAGTGGCATTTTGTGGAAATTTCGCAGTTTTCGGCGAATATCTCGGTAACCAGCTATGATCTGGAAACGGGAGTACCAGAAAATGAAAGGCCATTGGACCAGCTACAAAACCATATGCGAGTCAGGATCCTAGCTTAAGAAACGAATGAAGGGTAATCGTTTGAATGGAGGGTGTCAGAGCTATTAAAATGAGCCCGAAAATTGCTGCCGACCCAACTTTGAGGGGGTGTAGCTCCGGTTCTAGGGGGTTGCTGGTGGCCGGGCATGCACCGTTGGTCTTCGACTGTGCTCTATTTTCATAGGTATAAATATCAGCCAGATCCGTGAGATGGCCCTGCTTGCCCCCTCAAAGCTGACTTTCTCGCAAAATGCATCTTAAGTGTACATGTGCTTCTGTTTCTCACTATATCTGCACCGGTAGAAACAAACAATTTTTCCGTTCAGCTCACCTGAATGCAAAACTTTTATACGCGTCTGTGAGCTCAATGCTTAGCCGTTTGTTCTGTAAATTGGTCTAGAGTTTCTTTTTGAGCAACTGTAGTGACTGACAAATTTTCAGGAAAATTTGTCTGCTTGTTGGCTTGCAATGGTTGTTCAAAATTTTCCGTTCAGGTGAGCTGAATGCAAAAATCATTTGTTTCTACCGGTGCTGATGTGAAATTCAGCTTCCAGCAGCTCTGAAAGTACATTTTAAATCTGGGGTAATTTTTGGAGGAATTTTCCAAATTCTGGTGGTTTTCTGGGGGCAGTGGCGTATCCAGGGGGGGTGTAGGGTGTGTACACCCCCCCTTTGCGGTGGAGGTAGGAGGAAAAACTCTGTCAAAAATATAAGAAACTAATGAATTATGTACTAAAATTGTCTATTTTGTGCTCAGAATGCCTTCTAAATGCGTTTTTGAAGGCCAAATTTCCAAAATTTTCTCGCCCTGGTCGGGCATAAGCCCAACCAGGCCATTATAACCTACTAAAACTTGTAATTTCTGTTAATTTTAAGCTCGGAATGCGTTTTAAACGCGTTTTTGAAGGCTAATTTTGCTAAATTTTCTTACCCTGGTTGGGCAGCGGCCCAACCAGGCACTTTCCAAATTTTACACCCCCCCCTTTCCAAAATCCTGGATACGCCACTGTCTGGGGGAATGGTTTTTGGTCTGCAGACCTGGCAACGCAGCAACATGTTAAGTAGAAACCACTTTGGTGCAGAAAGGTTAGGTCGACCCGGCCTTAGTAGCAGATATAGGTGCGTCGTTGGTATCTCCCGATCAAAGTGGCCCATTGTTTAGGCGGTCTGTACCAAAGTGGTCCAAATGCAATTTCATATTGTTTCGGCTTCTGCAATCCTGTTAAGTGAAACAGAGTGTTCTTGAAGCACATACACCTGACCTGATTTAGAAAACCGAAGGTCCGGATTAACCTACTAGAGCACAACCACTTTTAATGTACAAACGCGTTCTTTGTTGATTTCACAACGGTAACTCTTGCTGCTTACTGCAACTGCCGTCTCTGTCCGCCGGGCCGGGCCACAAGCAAATTCTATGGGGAAAAAGGTTTTGCTAAGCAAACACCGCTTAGCACTGTTTAATCTACCCGTGACCAATTCAGTTCCAACCAAGCCTCTACTCAACTGAAAGGCGTTCGAAACCGTGCCATATCTCTACTTAGGGTCGAAATTAGTGCGAAACCGCATATTATTCAAAAACATTCTATGCATTACTAAGAAAGATCGTCTAGGCATTATTGTATTCTTTATTTACTAAGGTCACAGATCACAGATTAGGCAAACCACAGAACAACATAACAACTCTCAACTTGTAACTGGCACGAAAACTAGAAGCTAACTAGATGCATTTTTGCTACAGGAACGCTTCAAGAATCCAGCGTAAAGCATAGAATATATAGAATGAGGTATCACATGTACTACAGAAGAATCGCGACAGAAGAAAGAGCGAACTAATCAGACCAGTAATCCTACAACAAAAATCAAGCAGATAAAGCTTATTTTTACCACAGTAGCTGCAGAATGCCGTAAATTGACGCCAAAGCGGCATGTCGTTCTAAAACGTTGATAAGTACAACATATATCGAGCCTGTAAATTTTCTTACTTGGGAAACAACAGCTACATTCTTGGATGAAGCAAGCACAGCGGCAAAGGCTAATACGAAAACGCCGCAGTCATAGCCATTGTTTTGCTTAGGACAGTCCTAAAGCAAAGAACGTATTAATCAATCTGTTTTTCGGTACCACTGCTATCTCGCTCGGTGCACCAATTCTCGTCAGGTGCACCGGTGGTACCGATTCTGTGAGCCACCTTGACACATGCCCTGAATAAACGAAAAAGGAGATAATTAACAGGATTATAGCTACGCAATCCACTTACAGCAGCTTTGCCATTATGACCTCTGCTTCGTATTGATAGATTAGCTGTGTTATTTCTTTTTGTTCCCAAGGAACGCCGAATCCCGTCTTTGGACGACCACGGCCACGACACGACGTTGCATTTTAGACGATCAGCTAAATAAACTGGAACTGCTTACAAATCTTCCCACTACAAAAAGTCTCAAAAGCACGTCTGCACCAGCACACCGGAAGAATCAGTCAGGATTTCCAAAAATACACGGAATTTTTGTTGTTTAGACAGTTTCACGCGTTGACAGACCGTAGAAGCGATCGCAAAATAAATCTAACGGGCCAGCTATATTTTGTTCGATTTGCTAAATAAATCTACCGCCTGCTAAATAGCGCTAAATATCGATCCGGAGATCACCGGCCCGCACCGCAGATATAGATGGGACCGCGGAAGCCAATGCTCGCTCGGGGTGCGTCGTTGGTATCTCCCGATTAAAGTGGCCCACTGTTTAGGCGGTCTGTACCAAAGTGGTCCAAATGCAATTTCAGACTGTTTCGGCTTCTGCAATGCTGTGAAGTGAAACAGAGTCTTCTTTAAGCACAAGATCTGACGTAGAAAACCGACGATTCAGATTAAGTTATAAGAGCACAACCACTTTTAATGTGCAAAACGCGTTCTTTGTTGGTTTCACAACGGTAACTCTTGCTGCTTGCTTGTATCCGCCGGGCCACGAGCCGTGAACAACTCTATAGGGAAAAAGATTTTGCTAAGCAATGACCCAATTAGCACTGTTTAATCTACCTGTGACGAAGACAGTTCCAACCAAGCCTCTCCTCAACTCAAACGCTTTCGAAACCGTGCCATATCTCTATTTAGGGCCTAAATTAGTGCGAAACCGCATTTTATTCAAGAATTGTATTCTTTATTTACCGGTCAAGAACGTCCCTATTTACCGGTCTCTATTTACCGGTCAAGCTTTAATGTAAATGATACCCGGTACACTCCTCCACCCGCGAAATAGCTATTTTTAGCGTGAAAAGTTTAAAATTAAACCTAGGCCTAAAGCTAAAACTTTCGCTGGGTGGTCGGCTCGGCGGGTGGGAATGGGCTTCCTCCAATGTAAATGGGGTACTGAACGCACATGGAACTTGTACAACGCTGTTTCTATATGAAACACCATTCCAAACGATGTTGTGCACAAAAACTTTACTGGTTTCAAATCCTATTGTAAATCTGATGTTTCTTTCAACATTTGCAGGAGTGGGCAACACTGCAGTAGTTTTCTGACTGTTTTGTATTGTACGTTTGTTCTTTATTTGAGTCTCCAACCACTCCACTCCTTTGAACCATGCTGTTGGTTGAGAGAATAAAGTTGAAGTTGATGTAAACTTTGTCACGCATTAGCGCTGGTACCGTAAATTTGCGCTTTATGCCGATTCGATATTTTACGAAATTTTTGCTGTTCCGACGTTTTTTACTGTTTGCTAAGACCTCTGCCGACTGGTAAATAAATTTAACGGGGCCGGGTAAGTTTTGTTCGATTTCTGGTAAATTAATCTGTCCGGGTATTTGGGTATTGATCCGGGACTCGCTCGGTACATGTGAAATATTCAGTTGAATCAAACCGTGCCAATCTGTGAGAGTGTGCCAAGTTGTTAGATAGATTTAGATTGAGTGCGAAGTAAGGGCAGTGTGAGGTTTAGCCGCTGATGTCGGTGGAGGATCCGTTTTTCTCTGTCAAGGAGTGCGTATAGCCTTTGTCGTGTGTTGGTTGGTGTTGTGTTGCTCCTCCCTACAAACAGCTTTGGTTTGCTGTGTCGTGACCGTGCGTGCCGGTGGGTCTATTTGGTTTTAGACTCTTTATTAGCTCTCTCTTCTTTTCTCCTTTCCTTTTATTATCAATTTTGAACGTCTGCACCGCTAGCTTGGTTCCTTTCTTCTTTCTATTGCTGCATGTAGGTAGAGTGCGAAGAATACCTGGATTAGATTTATTTAGCAGGAGGGAAATCAGGGAAGGTCAGAAATGGACTTATATATTAAGAGTCAGTCTCTGAACCGATCGGGTCTTGGCCCTTTGCCCTATTCAGACCCAAAATTGAAAGTTGGGCGTAGAGGGCTGAAAGTTGGAACACTAAAACATATTGACAAGTTATCAATGACCTGCAAAGAATTTCCAGATTCGACGCTCCACGCTCGAGATATGGCCTTCTAAAAATCGGCCCGCTTAACTATGGGACCAAAATTTCGATATCGAATTTCTGACTTGCTGATCGGAATTCAGACCTAACAAACGGGGTTTTTGCGTAACTTTTTGAGTAGTTTAAGAATCTTTTACTAAATTTCATTTTTGGAAAAAAAATTTTTTTTCGCCCCCCTATCGGGGGGCATAACTCGTCTGGAACCCCCCCTAGACCGTTCTTTTTATTTCAGATTATTGTAGCGCAATATCTTAGCTACACGCCGGTGTAAAACATTACGGGCTGCCGGACGGCAAACACTGAAATATTTGCGTTCAAAAATTAAAAATGCCACATTTTGCATGTTTCACTGGGTACATAAATTTCCAACTCCATGTTTCAGCTTACTAATTGGAGTTGAATGCTAAAAATTGATGTCTAAGCTGTACATTTAGAGTAGTTTAAGAAACTTTCATTGAATTTCATTTTTGGAAAAAAAATTTTTTTTCGTCACCCTATCGGGGGGCATAACTCGTCTGGAACCACCCCTAGACCGTTCTTTTTATTTCAGATTATTGTAGCGCTATATCTTCGCTACACGCCGGTGTAAAACATTACGGGCTACCGGACGGCAAACACTGAAATATTTGCGTTCAAAGATTAAAAATGCCACATTTTGCATGTTTCACTGTGCCCAAAATGTGGCATTTTTAATCTTTGAACGCAAATATTTCAGTGTTTGCCGTCCGGTAGCCCGTAATGTTTTACACCGGCGTGTAGCTAAGATCTAGCGCTACAATAATCTGAAATAAAAAGAACGGTCTAGGGGTTCCAGACGAGTTATGCCCCCCGATAGGGGGGCGAAAAAAATTTTTCCAAAAATGAAATTCAATGAAAGTTTCTTAAACTACTCTAAAAGTACAGCTTAGACATCAATTTTTAGCATTCAACTCCAATTAGTAAGCTGAAACATGGAGTTGGAAATTTATGTACCCCAGTGAAACATGCAAAATGTGGCATTTTTAATGTTTGAACGCAAATATTTCAGTGTTTGCCGTCCGGTAGCCCGTAATGTTTTACACCGGCGTGTAGCTAAGATATAGCGCTACAATAATCTGAAATAAAAAGAACGGTCTAGGGGGTTCCAGACGAGTTATGCCCCCCGATAGGGGGGGGCGAAAAAAATTTTTTCCAAAAATGAAATTCAATGAAAGTTTCTTAAACTACTCTAAAAGTACAGCTTAGACATCAATTTTTAGCATTCAACTCCAATTAGTAAGCTGAAACATGGAGTTGGAAATTTATGTACCCCAGTGAAACATGCAAAATGTGGCATTTTTAATGTTTGAACGCAAATATTTCAGTGTTTGCCGTCCGGTAGCCCGTAATGTTTTACACCGGCGTGTAGCTAAGATATAGCGCTACAATAATCTGAAATAAAAAGAACGGTCTAGGGGGTTCCAGACGAGTTATGCCCCCCGATAGGGGGGGGGCGAAAAAAAATTTTTTTCCAAAAATGAAATTCAATGAAAGTTTCTTAAACTACTCAAAAAGTACAGCTTAGACATCAATTTTTAGCATTCAACTCCAATTGGTAAGCTGGAACATGGAGTTGAAAGTTTTTGGGCACAGTGAAACATGCAAAATGTGGCATTTTTAATTTTTGAACGCAAATATTTCAGTGTTTGCCGTCCGGTAGCCGGTAATGTTTTACACCGGCGTGTAGCTAAGATATAGCGCTACAATAATCTGAAATAAAAAGAACGGTCTAGGGGGGGTTCCAGACGAGTTATGCCCCCCGATAGGGCGGCGAAAAAAAATTTTTTTTCCAAAAATGAAATTTAGCAAAAGATTCTTAAACTACTCAAAAAGTTACGCAAAAACCCCGTTTGTTTGGTCTGAATTCCGATCAGCAAGTCAGAAATTCGATTTCGAAATTTTGGTCCCATAGTTAAGTGGGCCGATTTTTAGAAGGCCATATCTCGAGCGTGGAGCGTCGAATCTGGAAATTCTTTGCGGTGGTTACATAACCTATCAAGACGTATTAGTCCTCCAACTTTGAGCCGTCCACGCCAAAGTTTCATTTTTGGGTCTGAATACTGAAACTCGATCGGTTCAGAGACTGGCTCTTAATTAATTCACTTCTTTATCTTATCACAGTACGCATCAGGAGAGTGCCTCTATTCTGATGCGTTCCCTAGAGGTACCTTTTTATATTTGGAAAACAGGCCCTCCAGAGCGTGCCTTACACTGATATAATAGCAATCATTAGACTCCTTAGGCGAAGGGCTTTCAAATGATATATAATATGACCATTTTTGGAATTTTACAAAAAATCACAATTTTTGAAATGTTGGAATTTTACAAAAAAAATCGATAAAACTTGTTAATTTATAATTAATTATTGATATTGTATAATGATTAAAAATATTAATTTCAGTTTGGGATCGGTTCCGTATTTCCCCCCAGCTGCACCTGTTCCCCTAAAAAGCGCAATACCCAATACCAATATCTAATAGTTGAGAACCCCAATACCCAATAGTTGGGTAAAAGTGGATTCATACTCGCGTAGAAAAAGATCGCCAGGCGACTTTTCTGTAGAAAAATTGTCGCTCCCTGCAGATAAAAATTTTCTGCTCAACGGATATTTTTGCGAGCTTACAAATTTTCCGGCGGTTGAGCGCTCTCCTGCATTGTTATAGTGGTTTCGCACTAAAAAAACAATATCATTTACACATTCCTGCCATTGAAAATTCAACATAAAAAAGGCTGGCGACAAGAAAATAGTTTTAATTTTTGTAGATTTTTGTCGCCAGCGGTAAGATCTCGCGCGGCGTTTGGGCGCGTTTCATACTTTAAGCGAGTTTTTCTACAGAAAAGTCGCCAGGCGATCTTTTTTCTACAAAAGTATGAATGCACCTTAACTGGGCCAATAATTTCATTTCAGAGAACAGGTGTTGGTGTACACAGGATTTTTTGCACTACGATAAAAAATTTTATTCTGACAGAGCGAGAAATTTTTCGGAAAAGTAGCATCTAGAAGCCATTTTGAACAAAAAATTTGCCGAAATTAACAGTTTTAATACTTAATAATCCGTAATTCAGTTATATGTCTTATTTTTGGAAAATTTTTTTCTAACTTGCCGGAAAAAGTGTGTTTGTACCACCCCAATCTGTCAAGAATTTTGTCTTTCTTTTAAAAAAGATTCAGTCAAATCGGTTGAGATTTACAGTTGCCAGATTGTAGTTTTGTTTGGCCCACCGAGTAGTTCGCGCTCTACTTTTCACCCGTAGAGTGGACGTATCTTTTTGTTTTGTGAGTGAAGTGGGCTTCTTTTCTTTCTGACTCAAACAGAGAACGGCTTGTGTTTGTATGTGGCTGAGAGGCATGTGGAAGCTCAGTCAGAAAGACAAAATAACGACTGCAATTGTTCTGCAGGGAAATCGAGCAGTCTCTGTTGCACGCGCAAGACTTATTCAGTCGACACTGTGAAGTGGCCAATGTCCACACGGCCACCAACCAGGAACAGGTTAGGATGACAATACAGGGTGTCCTGAAAATGGCAACCTTTCTTTCTACTGCTGTTTCCACAAACGTTGACAAGATAAGCTGAAATTAGAAGCATACGTGTCCTAATCCTTGGTATTTTGCAGGGCTGTTTGTTTTCCGGAAAAAAACTCAAGCCGGTTTTTTTCCGGTTTTTTTCCTGTTTTTTTCCGGTTTTTTTCCAAAAGTTATTTTCCGAGATGACAGAAAAATTTTTTTAACAATCGCTTTTTATTGCAGAATTCAACGAAATAGCGTGAATCTTATTATAAAATGCACTAATTTCATGTTTTAGTGTAGTAATTTGGTTTTAAAACATCAAAAATACAATAATAAAAGTTGCCTGAAAATGGTACCGGTATTTTTTGCGAAAAACAGCTAAGTTATGCCATGGAAATGCTTGTAAGGCTTCTATTAACGTAAATTCAAAGCGTTGGAAGCGAATTTAACCAGTTATTGCGTCTATTTCCTTTAAAAACTTACTTGAGTTTTTTTCCGCATTTTAGTTTTTTTCCGAGCCCCTAGGAAAAAAACCGGTTTTTTTCCGGCAAAAAACGAAAAAAACCGAGGAAAAAAACCGACCCAACAGCCCTGGTATTTTGTTCGTTAAAGCTTGGTGCACCAGGCTTGACCCAATCCTGACAAATTGATTACAATGTGAAATTGGGTAATTTTAGAACCTAAAGACTGTGCATAGAACACGGAAACATTTCCGCAAATGTTACCAAATAACCTGAAAATATCAGAATGTCGGCTAAAGAGCACGAAATTTTGTTCACTGGAATATAGGGTTCCAACGATATATCGACATCAAAAAAGTGTCGATGTATCGACCCTTTTTCCAATATCGATATCGATTTTTTTGTGCATAAAACTGGGAAAAACAACACTGAAGAGCAACATCACTCCACACTAGAGATGTGCACGGGCACCTTTTTTCCGGCCCGGCCCGGCCCGCCCAAAATCCGGCCCGGCCCTGTCCGGCTCGTTAATTTTGCTTTGTCTTGCTAAATTTTTGAAAATTTGGCATGAATTTTCAGATTAAAAGCTAAATTTCATGTTAAGCTTTGGAAATTGGCATTTTAAAACAGCGAATTTCAAATTTATGCTTGCTTTTAATTAGAGTGCGAACTGGTATTGGGTTCTTTTCCAGCAATTGGATATTGGGGTTTTTTGTCATTGATAATGATACACAATGTACTGATACCATACAATGTACATTACATATCCAGGGCAGTGGGGGTGGTTGACACCCTTTTTAAAAGCCAGACGCAGAAGCTCAACCATATAAATCAAAGTGTGCACTTGAATCTAAGCCTCAGCTCCAAATTGAGACTTAAAATTAAGTTGGTCGGCAGGTGGGGTAAAAGCTTGTGTACGAACGGCACCAAGGCTGAAATTACTGTTAAAATAATTCTGCATAAGGTGGAACGGCGCGTATTTTGAATTCATTTGGGGCAATGCTAAGCTAATCAAGGTGTTCTTTTTTGTATTCTGCTGTTCTTTATACATGCCCGACGGGCACCAAAATCATGCCCGGCCCGGCCCGGGGGGCCTGAAAATTGTGCCCGGCCCGGCCCGTCCAAAATCGTTGACGGGCATGCCCGGCCCGTGCACATCTCTACTCCACACACTTGAAGCAGGAGGGCAGAAGCATTCATGGGCTAGCATTTCGCTTGAGGGCTGCTAAAATTTCAAGTCCTGAGGGGTACCGCTGGCTGATGGGTGGTTGAAAGGATGATAAGAAAAAAGTCCGATTTTTTACTAAAGTCAAGGTTTTTGGCTTATTTGTCATGAAAATAAGTTAAATTACGCTGTTCTGTCTGAACTCATTTATGCCTAATGAGAGTGGGGGTATCGGCCTCAGGGGGTCAACTTTTTATTGAAGGGCCACTGCCTTTTCTGCGATTCTCTACTTAATTGATATCAGATCGCTTATTGCATCAGTGCTTGGCTGATAAGCCGCAAGAGAAGTCTGCTCCGAAATTTTCAGATTTTCTTGCATAACTATAAATATCGATATAGAGATGAAAATATCGATATCCAATGTCGTCCAATTTTGATATCGTTGGAATACTACTAAAATATCATGTATCAAGTTTGAGTCAGTCTTGAGAAAATAAAAAATCTCCTGAACATCTTTTTTAGATGGTGAACAGTTCTGGAAAACTCTCTATCTCCTCAAAGTTAAATATTTACTGGCTTGAAGTTAGAGCCTACCTCACTATATAGCGAAAGACGGCATACCAGCAACAAAGAAAAACAAAACACAGCCGACCAGATTTCAATCATTGATACAACTCAAGTTATGCAATCGTAGCGTTTAAATTCAGTCTATCTTAAGTGCACCACTAGAAAAAACTGAAATTTAGCAAACAACAGTGAGGATGCATGGATCATGTATTTTTTATTTTATCAAGCTGTCATCCTGTCATTAGATGGAACTTTTTATGAAATTCTCCGCTTTTTGGCAGATTCCCTAAATTTCATTTCACACATATTTTGCAGCAATCATTACAAAAAATAGTAAAGACTTTGAAATTACCCAGTTTCACGCATTCTTCAATTTCTCAAGATTGGGTAAAACCTTGTTAACGAAACGTTAACACAAAATACTCAGGATTTTCACAGACCTGGTCCAAATCTCAGCTTATCCCGTTAACATTTGCAGAAACGGCAGCAAACAGAAAAGTTGTCATTTTTGCTGACACTCTGTAGATTGTAAAATTGGTGATAATTAAAATGAGACTGAAAGAAGAAATTGTCAGGAGTGGCTGTTGACGGAACTGCGCAATTCGTTGCGATCTGTCGAGTGGGACTTGGAAGATCTGGAAGAGACGTTGCTGATCGTGCAGAGAAATCCTAGCAAGTTCCAGCTTTCCTCGGCTCAAATTGCCGAGCGCAAACGATTTATAGGCGATTCCAGGAATCTAATCCAGGTTCAGTTCTTAGCCTTTCTGCTTAATTGTCATTGTCAACCGAGATCGGGCAGCCATCAGGCAGACATGTATAGTGGGGGGTCGGCGGAATCGGCCGATATGGTGTGCGTTGGACATCCCTATGGCCCCAAAGTAAAACCCTAAAACAGTTCCGCCCAACTCCCTCTGGGTACCCAGCAATGGCCATCCATGGTTCTCTATGATGAAGGCCATTTTCCATAGTAAAACTCCAAAACACCCCCACGGAAATGACCTTTTCTCTGGGGGGCGAGCAAACTCAGACCCGTGCTATGCAGCGTTCGAAAGCTCACATCATGCTCTTTCAGAATCTGTAATAAAATTTATGGTGATTTTTGTTGTTTCGAAAATAATCGATCCCGCAGTATCCATTAATCACGATTTTATCAGTTTTCAGCAGCCAAATAAAATGGTTTGGCATGAAAATTTGATGAGCATACTAGGTTTTCTGACACGGCAAATTCAATGGCGTGATCCATTTGTGCATAAGATCATGTGATCAATCGATAGCCAGCAATGGCCATCCATGGTTCTCTCTGATGAGGGCCATTTTCCGTAGTAAAACTCCAAAACACCCCCCACGGAAATGAACGTTTCTCTGGGGGGCGAGCAAACCCAGACCCGTGCTATGCAGCGTTCGAAAGCTCACATCATGGGCTTTCAGAATCTGCAATAAAATTTATGGTGATTTTTGTTGTTTCAAAAATAATCGATCCCAAAGTATCCATTAATCACGATTTTATCAGTTTTCAGCAGCCAAATAAAATGGTTTGGCATGAAATTTGATGAGCATACTAGGTTTTCTGACACGGCAAATTCAATGGCGTGATCCATTTGTGCATAGGATCATGTGATCAATCGATAGCCAGCAATGGCCATCCATGGTTCTCTCTGATGAGGGCCATTTTCCGTAGTAAAACTCCAAAACACCCCTCACGGAAATGAACGTTTCTCTGGGGGGCGAGCAAATCCAGACCCGTGCTATGCAGCGTTCGAAAGCTCACATCATGGGCTTTCAGAATCTGCAATAAAATTTATGGTGATTTTTGATGTTTCAAAAATAATCGATCCCGAAGTATCGATTTGTCACGATTTTATCAGTTTTCAGCACCTCACTAAATCAGCTAAGACGAAAAATGGGATTACCAAATTGGGGGTTTTCTGCTACGCCTTCTGATATTTGATCAATTATCGATTTTTTGCTGTGCAGATGATCGAACTACACAGGCTAATAATGTTAGTGGTTTTCTAGCATGCCAATTTCAACCATGATATCGTTCTAGAGCTACCAAGGCGTTATAATTCGATAATCAATATTCGCTTCGACTAGATGCGATGAAGGAAATAGAACTACTACCACACATAGCTTATTTCTGCGTGTGTACCTTACCAACTGTTTTCAGTGCGCGAGAACCCGACAGTTGTCACACTTCAAGAACAACTCAAATTACATCCACACTTGTATTGGATGCACAACAAGAAAATCAATAATGGGTCAAGTACTGATTACCGATTGATCACATGATCCTATGCACAAATGGATCACGCCATTGAATTTGCCGTGTCAGAAAACCTAGTATGCTCATTAAATTTTCATGCCAAACCATATTATTTGGCTGCTGAAAACTGATAAAATCGTGATAAATCGATACTTCGGGATCGATTATTTTTGAAACAACAAAAATCACCATAAATTTTATTGCAGATTCTGAAAGCCCATGATGTGAGCTTTCGAACGCTGCATAGCAAGGGTCTGGGTTTGCTCGCCCCCCCAGAGAAACGTTCATTTCCGTGAGGGGTGTTTTGGAGTTTTACTACGGAAAATGGCCCTCATCAGAGAGAACCATGGATGGCCATTGCTGGCTATCGATTGATCACATGATCCTATGCACAAATGGATCACGCCATTGAATTTGCCGTGTCAGAAAACCTAGTATGCTCATCAAATTTTCATGCCAAACCATTTTATTTGGCTGCTGAAAACTGATAAAATCGTGATTAATGGATACTTCGGGATCGATTATTTTCGAAACAACAAAAATCACCATAAATTTTATTACAGATTCTGAAAGCCCATGATGTGAGCTTTCGAACGCTGCATAGCACGGGTCTGAGTTTGCTCGCCCCCCAGAGAAAAGGTCATTTCCGTGGGGGGTGTTTTGGAGTTTTACTATGGAAAATGGCCGGCCTTCATCATAGAGAACCATGGATGGCGATTGCTGGGTACCCAGAGGGAGTTGGGCGGAACTGTTTTAGGGTTTTACTTTGGGGCCATAGGGATGTCCAACGCACACCATATCGGCCGATTCCGCCGACCCCCCACTATACATGTCTGCCCGATCTCGGTTGGCAATGACAATTAAACTGATTGATTACAATGTAATTACAGTTGCTAGATCTTTTAGGATATTCGCGCTAAAATGGCCACAATGGATTCGCGCTTCCAGGATAGAAATGTCAGTTTTCTTTCAATCGCTTTCTTTACTCTCTCCACATTACTGCTTACCTGGCTGACTTCTTTAAGGAAAAGCGTTCAATTTTTCGACTTTTTTGGGGCCAATCTGTTTACCTCCTTTTGTGGCGGCTTCTGCTCACTCCAAATTTTCCCCAAACATGTGCTAATATTGGTGGTTGTTTTGCGTAATGAGATTATAGTTTTCAGGCGTTTACACACGCCGGCAACGCCCTTCCTAGCAGTCAAAGTGGCTACAAGTATTCCCGATTGTTGGAACAGGACAACCAGTCTCCCACTTCCTCGCATCGTCAGTTCGTGGCCGACACCTTTGAACAGCAGCAGGTCTGTTTAGCAGAAACGTAGCTCTGTTTGCGATCAGGGTTCGTTTAAGTGAACTTTAGGCATTTTTAAATATAGTCAAAACCTTGATTTTAGCCAAAAAGCGCACTGTTCGGCGTGCCAACCCTTCAGCCGCCGCTACCCCCTCAGGATTTGAAAATTTACCACTCCGCCGAAATGCTAGCCCGTGTCTGCCGGTTACCTGCGTGAAATAGATTACCTCATACAGTCAGGCACTTAACGCCGTTTATGGTACCGACACCATGTAAGGAGCCGGTGGTACCGTGGTACCGGCTCCTTATATGGTGTCGGTACCATAAACGGCGAGTGCCGGCTCCTTATATGGTGTCGGTGCCATAAACGGCGAGTGCCGGCTCCTTATATGGTGTCGGTGCCATAAACGGCGAGTGCCGGCTCCTTATATGGTGTCGGTGCCATAAACGGCGAGTGCCGGCTCCTTATATGGTGTCGGTACCATAAACGGCGTTAAGTGCCTGACTGTAATATTCAAATTTGTTAGTGACCAGTAAATGGATTGCATTTATTCGGCGCAAGAGTGTCATTATAACTGGTGCGCTAAACAGCTATACCGACCGGTTTTGCAGTTGATTATGCGAGCACAAGACGACGATCTGGAGAGAGTGGGGGACAGTGTGCACGTGCTGAAAACGATGAGTTCGCAGATCGGCAACGAACTGGACGAACAGAGCGTGTCAGTTGTTGGACTTGTCTGTTCTGCCTTCCGATCCGATCCGATCTGCGGGGGGACCTTACGGCCTACGATCAGACTCGAGGTCCATTTCGCTACCCCCGTGATTCGTCATCTCGGACGTTGCCCTTCTTTCACTGCCAGCCACTCCTAGCCATGCTGCTGGGCGCCGGTCACCAGGAGGGCGGTCGGCGTGTCGATGCCATGATGCTGACAGCTCCCGACGGCTGTCGGTGCGCCATATGCCAGAGGGCTCCCTGCATAGTTGGTTTCTCAGACAGCTTCTGACATCGTAGATCTTCTCCTCCAACGCGGCATGCTTTGTGGAGCGGCTTCGGTGCTTAGGCAGATCCAGTCGGTTCCCATTTACCTACTAGCTGTCACCAGCTTTCGGTGGCCTGGGTTGGGCTTTGTGCCGACCAACAACTCTTTGCGGCAAGAAACTTGCGCGCCGAGAGGATGAGCGCACGACGTCGCGCACAGTGGCTTTGCGGCCGAAACCACCACACCAACTGTGCCGGCCTGTTCTGCCTTCTTAGAACTTTGAAAATCTTGCTGGCTTTTAGAATGCTGGATGATCTGGGTAGAGATATGGATAGAACAGAGTCTAAACTGGACACTGTTATGAAGAAACTTGCCAAAGTCACCCACATGTCAGACGGTAGGTCTATACTGCCTATGGGATGGGCCGCCGAGGGGGTGTGACCGAAAATTTTTTGCTTTCCCAAAAAGGTCGCCAAAATTTCTTAAGGGGTAAACCTCCCTTACCCAGACATGGGCTAGCATTTCGGCTGAGGGGGGTAGAATTTTCAATTCCTGTGGGGGGTGGCTGAGGAGCTCCTGAGGGGGGGGGCTGAGGTGGTGGTAAGCCAAAAAGTCCGATTTTGGCCTAAATCATTTTCATTAAACTAAGTTAAAATAAGCTATTCTGAGCTCATTTACACCTAATCCAGTCATATTTTTGTCATATTTTTCTATACAAAATTCTTCCAAAAAATTCCTGAGGGGGGTAGCGGCAGAGCCTGAGGGGCCAACCCCCCTTTGCCCATGTCTGCCCTTACCCCGGCCCATGTATGATTTCTGAGGCAGTTTATTAGTGCTGGAGCCGCTACTAGTACTTGATAGAGTGTATATTTCAGATAAACGACAGTGGTACGCCATCCTGGTGCTGATGGTGATTCTGTTCGTTGTGATACTGTTGTTTTTTCTATAAAATCTAATGAAACACTTGCTACCGAGTGAACCTACCCATACATGTAACAGGTCATCCGTCGAAGGGGAGGGGGGTTGGGGGGTCTGAGCCAAAATTTTGGGAGGGGGGTTGGGCACTAAAAAACGCTCAAAAATCGAAAAAATCGCAGTTTTTTGGCTAAAGATCGTCAAAAATCGGCTGAAATACAGCTAAAAAGTGCTGTTTTGCAGGCGATTTTGGCTTTTCTGTGTTTGAAATTGTAAAAAATTGGAAAAATTTGCTCAAAACTTTACTTGCCAGAAAAATCGGGGGGGGGGTAGGCGAAAACGTCTCGGGGATCTGACCTAAGTCGGGTGGGGGGCAGACCCCTGTTGCATGTATGAACCTACCGATCTGTCTGTGATCACGTTCGACACTAAAAGATTATTATTGTTTTATTCTTGGTCGGAGTAGATGCAAAGGTTTGTCTGTCTGCTCAACTATTCTAACAAACTTTTGCTGCTTCTACTCCTAAATCTCTCTGCATTTGGTCTATGTAATTGTAAATCTCTACTGACCACCTTCCAGTTCAACTTTTGTTGCTACTGTTGTGTCGTTTGAGTGTGTATAAAACTATTATGAATATGTTTCTTGGTAGAAAGTTGGCTTAGTATGGCTAATTCCACCGAATAGACGGTATCCCGATTAACTTCTGGTGTAGTTAGCACATTACTGCTTTGTCCGTTCCCACAGTTGTTAAAAAAAATTTTTTTTTGAAGGCCAAAAATTTTTGCTTTTTTTTTAAAAATTTTTAAAAAAAAAATTTTTTTTTTGAAAATCGTCTTAAGGGGTCCAGTGTGCTAGTACAGGCACTTACAAAAAAATTTCCACTTTTGCACCTCAAGTCAGGTAAGAAACCTGTTCGAAAACGCCAATACAGGTCTAAACACTGCCTGTAACTGCATAATTACACCAAAAATTGTCTTTAGAGGCACATCTAGGTGAACCTAAGGAAGGATTTCTTATGCAGTCGCTGCTAGACTCAGTATTATGCAAGTTGCTAGATAAAATGTTGGCTGCTAACAAAGAATTTACAAAAAATTGCATGTATTTACGTGAATTTTCGCACTTTTTTCCTTAATTTGCATATTGATTTTTCAAAAAAAAAATTTTTTTGAGCCTTCAAAAAAAAAGCTTTTTTTTTTAAAAAAAAAGTCTTTTTTTTTTAAAAAAAAAGTCTTTTTTTTAAAAATTTTTGACCCTAACAACTGTGTCCGTTCCACTACAATGAATAAAACTGGGTGGTCAAAATTTCCATCTGCCGCCCATATAAAGCAGCCTGGTGGATGTTTTTTTTGCAACGCCTCTTAATTCTACTGCAGCGCTGTAACTTATTCTATGCATCATTTGGCTAGTCCCCTTCTCTGTCTGTCATCACTGATTCTGCTATGCTAACAGAATAGCGTTTTATTAGCGTGTTTTCCATTTATTAGGCGGTGTTGTTTTTCTACCCCAAAACCCAATACTGATCGGGACCTCATGAATCAATCAAAGTTCGTTCCATAATTAGCCCTTGTTCCGCCAATGAACTAAATAATATTAGTAGAATAGAATTTATACCATGCATGTAAAAGGGGGACACCGGTTTTCTAAGTCCGAAAGGACAAAAAGTTACAACAACAACAACAACCGGTTTTCTAAGTGGCAGTTGGTTCTTATCAAACTGAAGAAATCCAATTACGTTTCTAACCCGGCCGAGCAAACGCGCCTCATTTAGGAAAATCGACAATTATTTTTTTTGCAGAAATCGCCCTACATTCTACCCACTCAGTGTCTGACTTACCCCACTAGGTTTTTCCGATCCCACCCAGGTATGGTATATCTGCCATTGTTCGCACTCTACTTTAAGCCAGATTTCTAATCTGACGCAGTGTTAGGAAGTGCCAAAAAAGCGGCTAGAGAGAGAGAGGTCGGTTTGAGCTTTTGAGTGGTCTGAGTAACGATAACGGCGGCAGAAAGATTAGAGTTTGATTGATGTAGGTGCGGTGTTGGGGGACCGGTGGCTTGTAAGCTGGCAGAGGCACAACCCTCATATGATTGATTGTTTAGCGGCTGGGACGGTCTCTCGCTTCAGGGTGTGGCTTAATTCAATTTGCTTTCTCCTTCCTTCGCTTCTATCTTTCCAAACTAAACTAAACTGGCCGGCCGCCCTTCAGTTTAGTTAGCTCAGTATCTGTCTCTGTCAATTGATTGCTTGTTCTAGGGCAGAAGGAACAGCTCTACTTAAAATGCCCTGGTTCGTTTGGCTCCTTCTGCTCATAGTAGACGCTATTCACTCACTAGAAGTCGATCCCAATGGGTATCTGGTCTATTGCCCTTGTATGGGTGAGTGAGTTCTTGCTTTTATGCTAGTGCATACATGTAACAGGGGGTCTGCCCCCCCACCCAACTTAGGCCAGACCCCCCCCCGGATGGGACCCCCACCGATACGATTTCACCGACCCCCCCACCCCCCTCAGATTTTTCTGGCAAGCAAATTTTCGAGCAAATTTTTGCAATTTTTTACACTTTCACACACAAAAATTGCCAAAATCGCCTGCAAAACAGCACTTTTTAGCTGTATTTCAGCCCAAATTAGCGATTTTTCGCAATTTTTAGCCAAAAAATTGCGATTTTTCTCGATTTTTGAGCGTTTTTTAGTGCCCACCCCCCTCCCCCAAAAAATTGGCTCAAACCCCCCCCCCCCCACCGGCCGGCGCCAGACCCCACAACCCCATCGGCGGATGACCTGTTACATGTATGTGCTAGTGTATCGTAGTACACAGTTGCAATTCCATAGATAGCACCGGTGTTACGTATGTAACTGGGGTTCTGTCCCACACTCTACATAGTGTAGACCACCAATCAGGGACGATTTTTCCAACCTATTTTTCTCAGCAATTTTTTGCAGTTTTTTTAGAATTTCAAGCAATAAAATTGCTAATACCGCTTGTAAAACAGCACTTTTCTAGCCGTGTTATCGATTTTCAGCCCAAAATTGCGATTTTTCAGCGGTTTTTTTACTACCAAACGGATTATTTTACTACGGTCAAAGAAACCATCCAATTCATAGAGATGCCCGACTTGTGGGAGGTCAGGCGTAAAAACTCCAGAAAGGTCTTTCCTAACAAATGTGTGAATGGGTTGGAGTTAGCCGATTGGCACGTTGCCAATCCAGCAAAGTCTAAATTGAGTGGCTGACAAAGACAAAACTACTGTACATACATACAGCA
Organism: Sabatieria punctata; assembly: GCA_030248155.1. Classification (NCBI taxonomy): domain Eukaryota; kingdom Metazoa; phylum Nematoda; class Chromadorea; order Araeolaimida; family Comesomatidae; genus Sabatieria; species Sabatieria punctata. The sequence goes on from JASANB010001926.1 coordinate 112,644, forward strand.
GCACGTAAAGGCACTGAAATAATTGTCTCTAGTTTTCAGGTCGATTTGGTAATCAGGCCGACCACTTTCTGGGTTCGCTGGCATTCGCGCATGATTTCAATCGAACGCTAATCTTACCGCCCTGGGTCGAGTACACGTATGGCAAACCTAAAGCGGTAAACGGTTCTAAAGCTGTATTTAGTTAGGGCCTTAATGCATACTAGAGTGCGAATTGGTTTTGGGTGTTTTCGAGGTATTGAGGTTTTGTCTCCCAATATCCAATACTAATAAACTGTAAATTTCTGCTAATTTTACACTCAAATGCATTTTTAAGGATATTTTTTCAAAATTTCTTCGCCCTGGTTGGGAAGTGGCCCAACCAGGCCTGTTCAAAATTTTAATCCCAATGCAAAAGACCCTGCCTGCATCACTAAAATGTGCCTGTTCACTGAAATGCAATTTTTGACACAGCTATGCAATTATTGGGTATTATGCAATATGCAATTAACTAAGTATTGGGTATTGGGAGTTTCAGGTACGTATAAGTATCGGTATTGGATGGAGTATTGGGTTTCTCAGGTATTTTTCGCGCTCTAATACATACCACTGATTTGAGCGAATAACTTTCAGGATATGGTTGAATTCAATCGATATTTTCTGGTGGGGCCTTTACTACGATATCACCGCGTTATTCCGATGAAGAAATTTATGACACAGTTGGCTCCTACACTGTGGCCGCCTGAAGAACGAGTTGGTAAGGAAAAATTGATATGATTTTAGCACCAATTCATTATTAATAAAGCAAGCTGCAGTTCTGTGTTATTCTGCGAGACATGGCGAGGGCGCTGATGACTGCAACGCTAAAGACGGAAATCCGTTCGGACCTTTTTGGGACCATTCCAAAATAGACTTTGTCCGCTCCGAGTTCTACGGAGAAATCGGTTCCTATGACACCTCAGATCGGCAGGTGTTGCTGCAATGGAAGCAAAGGTAGTCTTACCTTTTTAGGATAATGCTACAACTAGCTGAATAGGTGCGATAAAGGGATCTCGAAATTTCGATTTCGTTCAGAATTATTATTATTCAAGTTCTTACTGTACTACTAAATCCAATTTTTATTGAATTAAGGACATTTTAATGTTTTAATTAAAATTTCTGGAACGGAAATTTTATTTATTCTGATTATCAAAAGGATTTACACCAGTAGAAATTTTCGCACCAAACTTTCGCAATATGTAGCCAAATTTTGCTAACAATTTGAGCCAAATCGCTAAAAAAAACTGACAGAGACCGAACCGTTCAAATATGGTTCGAAAAAAAGGGGGTGGACACCAGACATGGGCTAGCATTTCGGCTGATGGGGGGTAGAATTTTCAATTCCTGAGGCGGGGGGGTAGGAGCGCCTGATGGGGGGCTGAGGGGGTGGTAAGCCAAAAAGTCCGATTTTTGGCGAAAATCATGGTTTTTTGGCTTATTTTTCATTAAAATAAGTTAAAATTAGCTATTCTGAGCTCATTTACGCCTATGCCAGGCATATTTTTATCATAATTTTCTATACAAAATTCTTTCCAAAAATTCCTGATGGAGGGTAGATCAGAGCCTGATGGGGGCCAACCCCCCCTCAGCCCCCCCCTCTTTGCCCATATCTGGTGGACACCATACATGGGCCGGAAAAATGGGTTGTGGGTAGTCAAAATCGGAAAATTTGGGCGGTTAGCCTGCCGGTTTGGGGAGTCGCGGCGATTTTGGTGGGTGGGGTCAGGAACAAAACTCGGCTTCAGGTGGGTGGGTGGAGTCGTTTGGGGGGCTCGAGCCCAACTTGGGGATGGGCAAATCCCCCCATGTATGGTAGACAGTTTTTTCAACGATTTATACTCTATTTTAATTTCTGACCTTTCTTAGGTTTACTCCCAGCGATTATCCGGTACTGGCCTTTACAGGAGCGCCAGCCAGCTTTCCAGTGAAGGAAGAGCACGTGAAACTGCATAAATACCTCAAATGGAACTCTCAGATAAGAGATGAGGTGGCAAAATTTATCGGAACAACTCTGCCAGCAGGTCCATTTGTGGCCGTCCACCTCAGGAACAATTTGGATTGGGTGAGGAGACTTTGTTTTAGAATTTTTTCTCTGCTACTTGTTGTAGGCAAATGTGTGCGAGCACGTTAAAGAGGGCCGGTCGCCCAGCCACTTATTTGGTTCGCCGCAATGCCTTGGCTACAATTTTGAGCATGGGAAACTTACTATGCAAATGTGTTCTCCTTCGCAGCAAACTGTCAAAAGACAGGTAGTGCTGTGAGTCTCACCTATCTATCATCGGTTTTGTCTTGCCGTAACTTTTGTGTTCGTCAATCAGTTTGGCTGAAATTCTAACACAAATTCTTAGAATTTTTACTCCTAAAATGTCAGCTAAATCTGTTATGTACTTCAACCACTAGTTATGATACACCTAGAAGAGAAAACTTCTTCAACCGATGATACATACACCTGATATATTTTATAGTGCCATAAAACCACTATTACAAAATTTAGGTAAGGGCGGCTGTCCAGAAATACTCGGCGAAATCAGTTTTCGTCGCATCAGACAAGGACCATATGATCGAGGAACTAACTGATCACTTATCGGATCTGAACGTAACTATTGGAACAGGCAGGCAGGGAAATAATAATAGCATAAGCTGTAATTTCCTTGACTGCATACTTGGTTTATAGTTTGTTTTGTTAGTAATAATCTTTAGGTCGGAGTGTACCGTAGACTGCCGGCTGAGCCGCATGTCGACTTGGCCTTGCTGGCCAGTGCTGATTTTACGTTGGCCAACTGCGTGTCAACATTTTCTGCCTTTGCCAAACGCGAACGAGATGTCAACCAGTTGCCTAGTGGCTTTTTTGGGCTGGAACAGCCGAGCTTAAACGCCAAAAATGAACTTTGATCCATCATTACGCACAATGAGATGCAGTGCCGTGCCTTCAACTCCGTTACTTGTGTTTGTCTGTCTGGGTGCACCTTTGAACTTGTAGAACATTCGTACGTACATACAACGATATACTGTATATATGTGCAGTAACTAAAGACCAAAGGGTAATGTGCTGTAGTCTAGTTAAATGAGTAAAAGGTTTTATTGAACGTCGTGATGAGTCTTAGTTCTGTTTGTATTTCTAAACAACGTCCCGGACAGAATCAGCGAAACAGTTAGCGAAACACTCGGTCGTTCGCCGCCAGACAGTTCACCAAGCACAAGAATTATTCAGTATGATGCGTTACACTGAAATGAACGTGTCTCTGACATTGCACACTACTTTGTGCTGTGGCGATGGGAAGTAGCGACACAAAGTCCAACCCAGGCCGTCGAAAGTCAGCAATGGCAAGTAGATAAATGGGGACCAAACCTTAGCTGTCTGTACACATCGACAGCAGAAGGGGAGGGTTGTTGTTAAGGAGGCTGCCGGACCTTCTGTCTCTTCCTGCTCTATACCAGTTGGCTACTTCTAGTCCGAAAGGACAAAAACTTACAACAACTGCAGCCCGCCCGCTCACTATGGAGATGATCTAATCCTGGACGTCTCAAATTGATTGCTCGGCTGACCCTGTCATGTTTTACATGAACGATATTTTAGGAATTCTCGCTGTAAACTATGATTTTTGGTTTTAGTTTGCTTTCTGTACATTTTCCCTACATTTAAAGTTACCGTACTCTCTGCTCGTTGATTTGATTGTCATGACTTCTTGATTTACCTGCAAACGATCTTCCTTATTTTGAATTCTTTCTTTAGTGCACTCTATCAGTGTAACAGTGTCTGGAACAGAGTTTGTTGGTAATAGTCGGAGCGTCTGCGGTGGTGTCTAAAAGAAGAGGGCAGAGAGAGGCGGTCGTCTAATAAAGAGAAAACCCTGTTGTCGGTCTGTGTTTTACTTTGGGTGCAATCCCATCTAATTCTTAGGTAGTTTGTTTGTATGGCCTTTAGTCTTTCACTCGCCAATCGTCCTCGCTCTAATCATAATCACAACGCGATGTACTTTTAGCCAAGCTGGGCCGGCTTTTCGTTTCCTTCTAGTTTTAGTGGCTCTCGCCTTGACAGACCCACGCACACTACACAAGTGAACAAAGCTGTCTGTTACAAGTTTAAAAGACAGATCAGAGAAAGATATTTTCACTCATTTTTCGTTTTATACAGCTTTCCAGAACAAATCACATACTTCTTCCTTGCTAGTCATACATGTAACAGGTCCGGGCCGGCGTGGGGGAAGCGGAGGGACGTTTGTCCGTCAGATAGATGGTCGAGGGGGTTTCGCCCAGAGGGAGGTTCAAAATTTCAGAAAGCTCCAAAACGCCTGGAAATGCGTTTTAGCACCTTTTCCTCAGTAAGGAGGCTAAAAGTCGCTATTTTAATCTGCCAAATAGCGTTTTACAGCTAAAAACAAGCAGAAAAAGGGTAAAAAGCTTTCCGAAAACACCAATTCCTCTTAAATATCAGCAGCAGAAACACCAAATTCCGTTTCCAAAGGCTTTTCAAGTGAATTATAAGCTAAAAAATTGGCGATTTCTGAGTCAGTTTGTTAGTACTGTAGCCACTGCTAGTACTTGTATTTTTGGGTGGTGGGGGTCCGTAAACTACCTCGGCGGTTGAGGGGGTTTGATCTTTCTAGCTTGTGCTAACCCCCTAGTACATGTATGTTGGTAGCCTATATTCACGTACAGTACGTACTGTACTTCGGCAGATTCATCAGTTCAACAGTATGACACAGTCAGACTGAATGATTTATAAAGCTGTAAATTTTATACGTAAAATAGCTACACATCAGAGTCATCGCCTTTCTCGGCATCACATTTCAAACACCGATTAGATTCCAAGTTATCTTTTTCCTTGTCGTTTTCTACGCCGTTCACACAACGCAATACATAGTGAATACTGTAGCCAATTAGCAGGGGAATCGGTGTGAAAATAGAAACCACTACTGGAATCACAGAGGACAGGTCAGCGTCTGGTTGGTCAAAGCTGATCTGCAAATTATGTATGTATGTATATAAAAAATGAAATTCCTATTTAAGAGTCGAATTTGCCAATCTGCTAATGGCTCCCAAATTTGGCAAACAAGAAGACACCGCCAAATTCTCAGATTTTGACTACCCCCAACTAGTGATGCAACCGGGATCCCGGTATTTCCCGAAGAACCGGGAATTCCCGGCATTTTCACTCCAGGTTTCTAATCCCGGTTCGCCATTCTCTATATTTTATGGCAGTATTGACAGTTTTTTGCAGATACTATGTATTTCAGTGACATCTACTGTATACCCAACTCTGTTTTGCCAGTACCAGCGGCACGCAAAACTTTGAATAATTTTTCAAATGACTGCTACTTGCTGAATTTGAGCGAACAGCCATGTTTTACAGCTTTTCTTTTTGTTTCAAATATTTTTATATTGGTTTAGGTCGTAAACTTTATGTTCTAAAGCTTCCAACTGTATAAAGGCCTTCAATTGACAAAAACCACTCATTGATTGGCTATTCTTACACAACTCTTTCGATCCAATTGACATCGAGTGCCTGGTGGCTGGCAAACTAACTCACTAACCCATTCAACATAAGTCTGATCTCGCAGTGTACCGTAGTTTAGCCCGTTATGAGAGAAAATCCTTGAGAAAATCGACTAGAAATGGTATCAATAGCTAAAACGGATGTTGAAAACATTTGTTTTATCATGCTGCATGCGTTTTGATCGATTTCCCGGTAATCCCGCCATTTCCCGGTATTGTCATTTTGCGGTAATCCCGGTTTTCCCGAATACCGGTATTCCGCTCCCGGTTGCATCACTACTTACGGTAATAAAATATAAGCAAAAGGCACCTTAAGCAACATAATAGCTACGCCGCTGTTCTGAATTCCGGTTTCCACTGCGATCGCTGTGACGTTCTGTTTGCTCTGTCGGAAAAGAATGGCCGAAAAACAGCCAAACATAAATCCGAACCAGGGCAACAGCAGACCTGAGAGCAGAACGCGCCAGGTCATCAGGTAGAACATGTAAAAGTTGGCGTAAACACCGAACGTCAGAATAAATGCTATAATAAAGATGATGAACGGGCGAAGTGCCTGAAATTCTGATAATCAGAGCCGGTTAAAAACTACTATAGTACTTTTCTGGCCGTTTGAGCAATGACAGGTCGAAAATGGCGAATCGCCACTCCAATTCCAATGGGAGCTACTAACATCACCAAATACATGACGATGTCTTTATATGGGATAGTTAGATGCGCCCCATCGATGTCTAGCACGAATCGATTCCCCAATATGTACATCCACAACGGCATCATCCCTTAAATTCACAAACAACGTGTACGTATGTTTTGAAACATAAATCTAATTTCAAATTCTAAGTTAAGAAATGTAAGAAACACAAGCAGTATTATACATTGTATAATTCAAAAATATGAAATAGTAGACCATAGAATGTTTGTAAAATAAGAGATAAGAAAGACTGTAAACGCATCCTTACTTACCTAAGGCAGCCACAGTACTGACGAAGGTCATAGTAACAGACAGATCGACGTTTCCATCCAGCAGAAGCGTCCAAAAGTTTGAGGCACCACCACCAGGAGAGCAACCTGCTGTGAACAGTCCCAAACCCAGAGAGTACAATCCTGCCGGTACTAACAGTACTCGGGCAATAGAATAGGCAACCTAAAAACTTTGTAGTTGAGAAACATCCAAAGTTTGCAAAGGATTTTTCAATCTCTTCAATTTTTCTACGAAACATTTTGTCACTTTTACGACTTCACACAAAATATTGCTGCAAGATGTGCTGTATTTTTCGATTTTCGGTAATGAAATCTGCTCCCTCCCCGTTTCGGAGCCAGCACCTGTAATGTGTATTGGGACTACTTTACTATTACATCAGCACCAGTTCTAGTTTTGCACAGCGGTAATAAAAATGTTTGCTCTTTTGTTGCAAATCACTTACCAGAGGCATCAAAGCGAACTGACAAAAGAATCCAATGGCCGGTGCGACCGGTTTTTTCAGCACGTCCTTGACAGTGTCCAAATTGAGTTCGCATCCCATCAAAACATTTGCGCCAATGATCAAACAACCCAGAGTGGAAACGAAAATAGCCGTCAACGTTCGCGAGCCGCGCAACACCCAAACACGGTAGTTTATATCCAGAGGTAGCGACAGATTAGCTTGACTTAGCTCGAAAGACAACTGGGTCTTGCCCAGAAAAACTCCAGTGACGTTGAAAGAAAGATTAGAGGTCGGAAGAATTTGGAAGTCATTCTGTTCAACTATAGCGTTAGTTTTGCTGTTTGATTTAATCTTCAGCTCACACGGTTGGTCAGAAGAGAGCCAGAATCCTTCCTCAGCTGCCGACACCAGAACCACCACAGACTTTGTCTGACCTTCTTTCAACCCATCCAAATAGGGAGGAGTAAAAGTTAGATTGACAGCAGTGCGCAAGCCGGCTGCCAAATTTGACAGCGCTGTGATGAGCAGAAAAATTAGTAGCAAAACAGGACACCGAGAATCCATCAGTTCGATTGCGTTCGAAGCCTGCTGACGACGGCGAAACGCACGTAGATTGTGGCGGCGTGGCCAGCACAACCTAAATATTTTTGAGTCGGCCGGCCGACCGGTTTCGATGTAAAGAACGGCCGCTCCAAATGCGCCAGTTGGCATCGTTCGTCAGACCACAGCCTTCTTTCTTCCATTCTCTCTCTGTCTGTCTGTCACCTTAGCAGAATTGGACCTTGACTAGGAAAAAATGGATCAAACTGTTACATTTTAGAGTTTGCGAATTTTTAAAGTTTTGTAGAGAGACTGGCTTAGTTGCTCTTGTTTTTTTCGGTAGTTAGTATACCAGGCAGACCTAACATTGCAAAGGATACTTAGCGGAGTAATGCAAATTTTCGCAACTGCCTGTCGTTCGCATTTTTGGGCGCCAAAGTAGGTGACAAAAACTCGATGCACAGATTAGGGATGGCCAAAGCACGGTCGCGCCGCGCCGAATAGAAAATACAAAATCACAGCCAAAAAGTGGTCCAAAACCGTTTTTGCAACTTCAAGTGCAAATGCTTTTTTGTGTTCCGTTATTGATAGGGGGATGTGATGTATTTATATGAAACAGAGTGTGAGCTATCAAATAAGATGCATTTTGAATCATAATTCGGCCGTTAAAGGGCATTTTCCTCTCGAAAACTGAATTCGTCGTTTTTCAATGGCCATTTTCTGCTAAAAGGAGAGTTGATTCAAATTTTGTTCAACCGGATTTAAAATCAGCGCAACTCGTTACCTATATAGCACCGCTTTTTTTCTTTCCGCACTTCGGCATGGTCCCCACAAATTTGATTCTTTCTTAACTACTGAAAATGGGCATTTTCGTGGATTTTTTTCATGTTCCTCGTTCTTGTAAAAAACGACGAATTCGGCGCAAGATGTTCAGTCGGTTCCGTGTACAGTAGACTTCAGACTTTCGAATGATATAAGAATTTGCTCTCTGCTCTTTGCCGTTAACCCCACAAACGATGTTGAAGTTTCTGTAACCCTAAATTTTTGCCATTTCAGGCTTTTATTGTACCCAACACTTGCAATCATACTTTTTTGCATTAATTTAGCTGGGCGACGAATATTCACATCTTTCTAGTAGATTTTACACAATCAAGTTGGTTTCACCTTCGTAACACGCGCCATAGAAAATCAGCCACCGCTGGGACGGCGACCAAGTTATAAACACTAATTTACGCGATTTGATCCACGCGGCTGTTTTGAACCCGCATTTCTCCAATTCTTCATGAAATTATGTGCGGTTTTTTGCGTAAATAATCGCATCCGGTCATGCTATTGCCGTTTTAGCGTAAATTTTGCTTGTAGCGCGAGTTATTCAAATCTGTTGCCCATAATTAAAAATGGTACCAAGTGCGCCATACAAAAGTTCTTCGCAGACGGACGCTTTTAGATCGCATTTTTCTAATTTTTCATGGAATCAAGTGCGGTTTTTTGCGTAAATTATCGCATCCGGTCATGTTATCGGCGGTTTTAGCATAATATTTTTGCTGTAGCGTGAATTTTTGAAAACCATTGGCCATACCTACACAGATTACTATCTCGACACAATTACATGTTTTTAGCGCACTGCTGTTATGCTAAACTGATTTTTATTGTGCTTGGTTTACCTAACTTTTAGGCTAATTTATCATGTAAGTAACAGACAAGAATGTAAAATAAAACTGTCAACAAGAGCCAGAGATTTCGGTTCACTTTGTTTTAAGTGTGGTGATAGAGAGTGCGAATAATACCAGAAAAACGCAAACCCCCAATCCCAACATCTGACACCCCGAGAATACCTGCTTGGCTGGGTAAAAAATCTCATTTCAGTCAGCAGATACACTTATCATTAAAGCTCACCAAGAATTACTAGATAAGAAGAAAGAAAGCTAATTCTGGCGTGCTACTATACTTTCCAAACCGTGCACTATAAGAAATAATCGCTCAAACTCTGCTAAGTTTTGGTTGATTGGGCCTAATAGGGCTTCCTGATACTAATCATGGATCGAACCTAGAAAACGTTTTAGGTCCCGAATCACCAGCATTGGGTACTGAGGCAAAAACCGCAATACGTACGTACATACATTGACCGTAAAAACAACCCAGCAGATTTTTCGCTGCAGCAACCGTAAATCTCAACCGATTTGGGTAAACCTGTTTGAATGAAAGAGAAATAAATTCTTAAAAGATTCTTCAAAGACTTTGCTGGAGAAGAAACCAAGCGTGTGTGTCAACAGTAAAGCCTCGTTACGCTAGCTCTCAGCAGTAGAAATCTGTTTTACTATGAAGTGAAACGGAATTCCTCTTGTTCACTGCCAAAGTATGCTTTCACTTTGAGCGTAAGTATCTTTAGGAACTAAGCAGAGTATCTTAATAAAATTTTCACCGTTTTTGTTCAAGAATTTATGTACAGGGTGTCTCAAAAAAAATGATCACATTTCTTTTTACTGCCATTTCCGTAAATTTTGACCAAATAGGCTGAAATTTGGACCATAGGTGCCAAAACTCGTGCAATTTTATGTGTTAAAGTTTGGTGCACTAGGCTTGACTCATTCCCGAGAAATTTCAAAAAAAGTGAAATTTGGTAATTTCAATAGTGAAAGGCGGTCACCGAAAAATGGAAACATTTCCTTTTCCTATATCTTTTCTAATTTTTGACGGAATTGGATGAAATTTGGAGTGTAAACGCAGAAGTTCAGGGTAATTCGTGTGTAAGAAGTTGACGCATGAACTCCAACGCTATCGTTAGAGTTTAGGCGATAATGTAATGTAACGTTTTTTCGGTGACCGGCTTTTGGTATTGAAATTACCAAATTTCACTTTTTTTGAAATTTCTTGAGAATTGGTCAAGCCTAGTGCACCAAATTTTAACACATAAAATTGCCCGAGTTTGGGCACCTATGGTCCACATTTCAGCCTATTTGGTCAAAATTTGCGGAAATGGCAGTGAAAAGAAATGTGATCATTTTTTCGGTGACCGGCTTTCACTATTGATTTAACAAATTTCACTTTTTTTTAAATTTCTCGGGAATGAGTCAAGCCTAGTGCACCAAACTTTAACACATAAAATTGCACGAGTTTTGGCACCTATGGTCCAAATTTCAGCCTATTTGGTCAAAATTTGCGGAAATGGCAGTAAAAAGAAATGTGATCATTTTTTTGAGACACCCTGTATCTTTCATTTAAAAAAGGATTCATTCGAATCAGTTAAGATTTACGGGTTGCTACAGCAAAAAGTCTGCTGGCTTGTATTAAATCACTGCTTGTTCATTACCAAAATCAATCTTTGAAATTTGATGGCAAATATCTCAGGAACCACGCAGAGATCGTACGTAATCGCAAGCCAAGTGTTAGTGTCTGTTAAAGGCCTCTTTAGGCTTAGCCCAGCCAGCAATACGAACAAGAAAATCCGATTTGCGCCTGCCTACAACACGTTTGCGGTGCGATGTTGAAATTTTGTGCCCCTACTAATTCGCGCACGGGACCAATCACTGCCCCTTTTTCTGGCTGCCGCCGCGCCGCCCCGCAGCATTCGGCGGCAAATTTAAACCAGGTGCTGCTTTCTTTGCCGAGCTGTTTTTCCTGGCTGTATGGGTCCTGTGCTGCAGTGCACCTTTCTTTTTTTACTTCCTGCTTTGTTCGGTTCGGTTCTCTTTACCTACTGGCCATCACATGTTTTCGATATTCTGGGTTGGGCTTTACGTCGACTACTTCCAGTGGCTTTAACTTGTTTCGAACCCAGAAAAACTGCTCTAACGGATACCGGGGCCGCCGTGACACACGGGATAGCGTAAACTACCCATGGCCAAGACGAGAGACTATGGTGTGGTTGTGCAAGACTTGCACTTGCCTATGCAAGCGCTATTCTGACGTTTAGTAGATTCTACAGGGTGTCTCAAAAAAAATGATCACATTTCTTTTTTACTGCCATTTCCGTAAATTTTGACCAAATAGGCTGAAATTTGGACCATAGGTGCCAAAAGTCGGGCAATTTTATGTGTTAAAGTTTGGTGCACTAGGCTTGACTCAATCCCGAGAAATTTCAAAAAAAGTGAAATTTGGTAATTTCAATAGTGAAAGGCGGTCACCGAAAAATGGAAACATTTCCTTTTCCTATATCTTTTCTAATTTTTGACGGAATTGGATGAAATTTGGAGTGTAATCGCAGAAGTTCAGGGTAATTCGTGTGTAAAAAGTTGACGCATGAACTCCAACGCTATCGTTAGAGTTTAGGCGATAATGTAATGTAACGTTTTTTCGGTGACCGGCTTTTGGTATTGAAATTACCAAATTTCACTTTTTTTTTGAAATTTCTCGAGAATTGGTCAAGCCTAGTGCACCAAATTTTAACACATAAAATTGCCCGAGTTTGGGCACCTATGGTCCACATTTCAGCCTATTTGGTCAAAATTTGCGGAAATGGCAGTGAAAAGAAATGTGATCATTTTTTCGGTGACCGGCTTTCACTATTGATTTAACAAATTTCACTTTTTTTGAAATTTCTCGGGAATGAGTCAAGCCTAGTGCACCAAACTTTAACACATAAAATTGCCCGAGTTTTGGCACCTATGGTCCAAATTTCAGCCTATTTGGTCAAAATTTGCGGAAATGGCAGTAAAAAAAATGTGATCATTTTTTTAGACACCCTGTACTATTGATCGAGAAACCAACGTAAAAGATGGGCTCCTTCTGCGTTCTAGAGATGAGCGATCAGCCCACGAGTGGACTTATTTCTCATTATTGCACAGGTGTGAACCGGTGCGAAATAGGAAATAAGGCAACTACTTCTAATTTCTTATTCTTATTTCGTAGTGTGTGAACGGGGCTTTATTTTTGTCAAATTTTTCCTTCCTCCTGCCTTGGTTAATGTTCCCGCTGCATGCGGCGCGGTTCGGCGGCAGCCAGAAAAAGGGGCGGTGATTGGTCCCCGGTGCGTAATTTGCACCCCACCGCAACGACAAACAAGCACAATCTCGTCGTGTTGTTGTTTTATCTGAAAACTATGACAGTGAGCACTAAGCGTTGTTGTGTTTTATAAAGGTTGTAATATAGTTGGTATTTATTTATTGGTCTCTTCTATCGGACACATTATTATATTATTGTTAAAGTATCAAATAATAAGGTAAGTGAGAGTGGATACGCTGCTGTATTGAGTTTAGTTGGGCTGGGTTTGTTAGTTGCAGATGAAACCACGACTGGAAGATCACCAGTGTCCCATCTGTTTGGAGGTACTGTATGAGCCGGTCACGCTGCCATGTCAGCACGCTCTTTGCATGAGCTGCTACCAACCTAATATTGAGGTGATTAATTAACTGCTTCCTTCAATACCAAAGTAAAAAGTTTTGGCCTCTCCTCCACAGTGTAGAGAACACAACAGCGCTCATCATAACCTCTCAATAAGTCAGAGGAAATTCGGAGCTGAAGTAATATCTGAAATTGGCAGCTTGCCAAGAAAGTCAATTTTCTTCTGGTATCGATTTTTTTCTTACCACCTGGCAATACTCAAATCATCAAAACCACACTGGCCGCTGGTCTGGTTTGGCCGCTGCCCAACCAGAGTAAGAAAATTTAGCAAAATTGGCCTTCAAAAACGCGTTTAAAACGCATTCCGAGCTTAAAATTAACAGAAATTACTAGTTTTAGTAGTTTATAATGGCCTGGTTGGGCTTCTGCCCGATCAGGGCGAGAAAATTTTGAAAATTTGGCCTTCAAAACGCATTTAGAAGGCATTCTGAACACAAAATAGGCAGTTTTAGTACTTAATTCATTAGTTTCTTATATTTTTGACAGACTTTTTCTTCCTACCTCCACCGCAAAGGGGGGTGTACACACCATACACCCCCCTGGATACGCCACTGCCTTCCCCCACCCACCCCCTCCAAATTTTCGCTTATTTAAGGCAAAATAGGCGTTTTTTGGCCTTTTTGGGGGGGGGGGGCACCCCCGCCCCCCCCCCCCCGAGGTCTCCAGACCCCCTCCGGATTTTTCCGGCCCATGTATGGCTGGAAGACACATTTTCTTAGTATGCAAAGCAAAGGCGTTGGAAAGCGATAATTTCTATAAGAATAGCTAGCTGTTTAACTGCATCGCAAAGTCTAACTTTGCAGGCGGCCAACTTTTGCTGTCCGATCTGTCGGCAGCGCATCAGCAATTGGGACCGGGCGAAGAAGAAGGAAAACGCACTGGTTGACCATAAGCGATGGTCGCTGATCAAGAGACATTTCTCGAAGGAACTCAGGAAGCGACTGGAACAGGACAAAACCGGATTACTCTTGCCTAGTAATACAGCTCTCCCATACATGTAACAGCTCCAGGCCGAGCTGGGGGGAGGGGGGTAGGGGGGTTTCCTCAGGTGGGGGGTCGAGGGGGGTTTCGCCCAGGTGGGGGTCCCAAATTTCGAAAAGCTCCAAAACGCCTAGAAATGCGTTTTTAGCACGTTTTTTTTTCAGTAAGGACGCTAAAAATCGCTATTTTAAGCTGCCAAATAGCGTTTTAAAGCTAAAAACAAGCAAAAAATGACAAAAAGAGCTTCCAAAAACACCGATTTTTCTTAAATATCAGCAGTGAAAACGCTAAATTCGGTTTCCAAAGGCTTTTCAAGTGAATTTTAGGCTAAAATTAGTGATTTCCGACCCAGTTTGTTAATACTGGAGCCACTACTAGTAATAGTAGTATTTGGTCGGGGGAGGGGTCCCTTAACCTGGCTCGGGGGGGGGGGGGTGAGGGGGGGTTGGCCTTTCCAGCAGGTAACCCCCCAACCAACCCCCCCTAGTACATGTATGAGCTCTCCACGCCTATCTATCATCGTTTCGCCTTCCTGTCACCATACATGGGCCGGAAAAATCCGGAGGGGGGTAGGGGGGTTGAGACCTCGGGGGGGGGGGGGGGGGGGTCCCCCCGAAAAAAGGCAAAAAACGCCTATTTTGCCTTAAATAAGCGAAAATTTCCTCCCTCCAGGAGGGGGGGTGGTGGAGGGGGGTATGGCCGACCGAGGGGGAGGGGTATACCCCCCTTACCCCCCGGCCCATGTATGCCTGTCACTTATGTGTGCCTCATTTACATCAGGCACTTTACGCAGCCGTTTATGGTACGGCACCATATATGGTACCCCACATTCGCCACTGTGGCTGTACCAAATGGTACCCCTAGGTACCGGTACCGTTTATGGTACCACTCTGTTCTGATTTCGTACCATGTGAAAAAGCTTCTTTGAAAGAGCTTTTCTCAATCCCATGCTAGTCCTGAACCCACAGTTCGAAAGAGTTTCAACAAATTTCTGCGAAAATAGGAGCAAAAAGAAATATTATTTTATCATTTTTCGGGAGACCCTGTAGTCATACATGTAGCAGGTCTTCCGCCGAGGGGTGTTGGGGAGTCTGCCTCCGGCCGGGGGGGGCTGAGCCTGAATTTAGGGGAGGGAGGTTCTTTACTAATAAGCGCTCAAAAATCGCAATTTTGGGCTAGTAATCGCTAATTTTGGCTCAAATGTAGCTATATTTAAAAAAGTGCAATTTTGTAGGCGATTTTATCAATTTCGGAAATTTTAAAAAATCGCAAAAAAATTGCGTGCCAGAAAATCGGATGAACGGGGTGTCCCTCATTAGGGGGTCAACCCCGGACCCCCTCTCACCAGTAGACTTGTAATATTTTACTATTATATTTAGCTGTCACTGTCAGCCCAGCAGTTCACTTAGCCGAACCTGGCGAAATTAGAAAAGAGTATGAAGAGGAGAAGAAAAAGGTGTTCAGAGCTACTAATTAGTGGTTTTAATTAATTGCAATCGATATTCAGTTGGAAGAAGAGCTGCTAGTGGAGCGTCAGAAGGAGGAGGAGGCATCTAGAGTCGAAATTAAACGTCTGCAGTTGGAGGAATCGACCCGAAGACAGATCGAACGCAACGATTCTTTCTTCGCTCGACAGATTTCTGTATGTCTCTGTTTGTTTCTAACTTTGAGCCACTTTTCTCAGTTATACAGGGATGCAAATTAGGTGATTCTATACATGTTTGTCCCTTCAGCCTCACCTTAACCTCACATATTACAGTCAGGCACTTAACGCCGTTTATGGTACCGACCATACATGTAACAGCTCCGGGCCGACCTGGGGGGAGGGGGGTAGTGACGTTTTTTCAGTAAGGACGCTAAAAATCGCTATTTTAAGCTGCCAAATAGCGTTTTAAAGCTAAAAACAAGCAAAAAATGACAAAAAGAGCTTCCAAAACATACATGTAACAGGGGGGTCTGGGGGGGTCTGCCCCCCACCCGACTTAGGCCAGACCCCCCACCCCCCCGTATGGGGCCCCCCCCCCCCCGAGACGATTTCACCGACCCCCCCTCCGATTTTTCTGGCAAGTAAATTTTCGAGCAAATTTTTGCAATTTTTTACAATTTCACACCCAAAAATTGCCAAAATCGCCTGCAAAACAGCACTTTTTAGCTGTATTTCAGTCCAAATTAGCGATTTTTGGCAATTTTTAGCCAAAAAATTGCGATTTTTTCGATTTTTGAGCGTTTTTTAGTGCCCACCCCCCTCCCCCAAAATTTTGGCTCAGACCCCCCCGGCCGGCGCCAGACCCCCCCACCCCCCCCTCCCCCCATCGGCGGATGACCTGTTACATGTATGTTCCAAAAACACCGATTTCTCTTAAATATCAGCAGTGGAAGCGCCAAATTCGGTTTCCAAAGGCTTTTTCAAGTGAATTTTAGGCTAAAAATTAGTGATTTCTGACCCAGTTTGTTAATACTGGAGCCACCACTAGTACTTGTATTTTTTGGTCGGAGGGGGTCCCTTGACCTGTCTCGGGGGGGGTGAGGGGGGTTTGGCCTTTCCAGCTGGGGGGAGTAAAAACCCCCCAAACCCCCCTAGTACATGTATGGTACCGACACCATATAAGGTGCCGGTACCATGTATGGTACCTAGGGCCTAGGTAGGGCACCTTATATGGTGTCGGTACCATAAACGGCGTTAAGTGTCTGCCTACATCGTGATCTCAGTTTACGTTCTATCTGGAGGTTAGTTTCAGGGTTTAGACAACAGTGCCGACGTATCTCAAGAGTTGTACCGATTGCGTGACGGGGAGGAACGCCAGTCTCATCTTTATTCCAAATACGCCCAGGTGGTGGATTACCGCAGTCCCGCTAGAAACAGCAGCCAGCCTAAACTGGAATTTGAGCCGTCGCAAAAACCTCAGAAGGAGGTGATTCTGTACGACAAGGAGGACGTCAAAGTAGGCTTTATTTTATTTGCTGTCTGTCTTGTTTTTGTGGTTGTGAGTTTAGTGGCAGCTATTTTTTACTCCTTGCTCTTATATAGAAAGAAGATAAAAACGCTTAGTTTTGAGGGTTTCCAACCCCTTTTTTGTTGTCTTGTGCACATTGCCGACGTACTACCAACAAGCCTTGCCTTCCCTTATTTAAGGCAAAATCAGCGTTTTTTGGACTTTTTTTCAGGGGACCTCCCCCCAGATCTCCAGAGCCCCTCTGGATTTTTCCGGTCCCATGTATGCTATATACACATAGAAATGAAATTGTTGTAGAAATTCGACTGTATCGTGCGAGAGCAGGAAGCGCTAAGAGCTTGTAAGCAGAATGGTCACACCCTGGTGCAAACAATCATTATCGATGGTCATAGTAGTCCAGGTAATTAACCCTCTCCAAATCTGTCTAGCCAACTTTGAGCCCAAACAATTCTGTTGGCCTCTTTTTTGTTGTTGGCCTTGTGTTGGCGCGTTTTGGTCGCATCACTCTCAGACGAACGCAAATCTGTTTAGATGATAGTACTGTCAGGCACTTAACGCCGTTTGTGGTACCGACACCATAAGGTGCCGGTACCATGGTACCGGTACCTAGGGTAGTGGTACCATTATGGTACCCCTCCCTTCGCATTTGTATCAGTACCGGTACCATATGGTACCACCATACATGTAACAGGTCATCCGCCGATGGGGGGAGGGGGGTTTGTGGTTGGGTCTGGCGCCGGCCGGGGGGGGGGTCTGAGCCAAAAATTTTGGGGGAGGGAGGTGGGCACTAAAAAACGCTCAGAAATCGAGAAAAATAGCAATTTTTGGCCTAAAAATCGCCAAAAATCGCTAATTTGGGCTGAAATACAGCTAAAAAGTGCTGTTTTGCAGGCGATTTTGGCAATTTTTGTGTGTGAAAGTGTAAAAAAATTGCAAAAATTTGCTCGAAAGTTTACTTGCCAGAAAAATCGGAGGGGGGGTCGGTGAAATCGTCTCGGGGGGGGGGGGGGGGTCCCATCCGGGGGGGGTCTGGCCTAAGTCGAGTGGGGGGGGGCAGACCCCCAGACCCCCCTGTTACATGTATGGGTGGGTACCACTCTGTTCAGATTTCTTACCATTTATTGTGTCGGTACCATAAACGGCGTTAAGTGCCTAACTGTAGAAGGCTAAGGTTGGTGTCCGCCTAAACAGTTGTTCATTGTTATCTCTCGCCATTTATAGCCAAGAGTGGGCGGGGCCTATCTGTGCAGCTTTAGATGGCTACAACAACAAGAAAGAACAGCCTAAGCCTAAGGTAGTTAAGCCTAAGTGCCGATCAATCTTGTAGAGTGTGAGAAGGATGATGATGGTGATGAGTGCAGTGAGGAGCTAGGACTTCAGCTGATCTCTTCTACTCCGGACTCGAAATCTGACTGTCCAGGACACATGGCAAGTCAGGAGGTGGACGCTAGAGACAAAGCAGTCAACACTCCTGACAACCACTGCTTAAATGGAGGTATCACATTAACGCCTTTTATGCTACCGGTACCTTGGCTAGTGTCACCATGTGGTACCCCTACCCATGGCCATGGGTGCCAAGGTAGGGGTACGATATTATATGGTTGCATGTATGGTTGGTGGGGGTAGTCAAATAAAATCTAAGAATTTGGCTGTGTGGGCCTACCAATCGGGGGGGGGGGTCGCGGCGATTTTGGTGGGTGGGGTCAGGAACAAAAGTCGGCTTCATGTGTGTGGGTGGGGTCGTTTGGGGGGTCGAGCCCGAGTTCGGGGTGGGCAAACCGCCGGACCCCCCCCGCGGCCCAATTGAAATGCGGTTTTTAACCGAGCTGAGCTAGTACTGCGTTTTGCGTGTATACTTGTTGGCACTGCAGAAAAACTAACTATTAGATTGGTTTACAGAGTCAAGCCAGTTGGGCGGCGCGTCGCTGGGTACGTGGCGACTGTCGAGCGGCAGTTTGTGCGAGGAGTCGCCGACTAAGTTCCGACCAATCAACGCAGCGCCGGTGACTCCGCCCCGCAAGACCGCTTCCGGCCACCCAATCAACGCCGAACCGGTGCGCGTGCTGCCGCTGATCGAGCTGCCGCCGCGCTCAGTGGCCCGACCGGTCTCTCCGCTCATCCCCTATCACCACGGAATGACTGAGGCGCAAATGAACGGCAATGAAATTGTTGCGGTGACTGCCTTTCTTCCTATATGGTCTTGACTGACTGACTGACTGACTGACTGACTGACTGACTGACTGACTGACTGACTGACTGACTGACTGACTGACTGACTGACTGACTGACTGACTGACCAACTGACTGACTGACTGACCAACTGACTGACTGACTGACTGACTGACTGACTGACTGACTGACTGACTGACTGACTGACTGACTGACTGACTGACCAACTGACTGACTGACTGACTGACTGACTGACTGACTGACCAACTGACTGACTGACCAACTGACTGACTGACTGACCAACTGACTGACTGACTGACCAACTGACTGACTGACTGACCAACTGACCAACTGACTGACTGACCAACTGACTGACTGACCAACTGACTGACTGACTGACTGACTGACTGACTGACTGACTGACTGACCAACTGACTGACTGACTGACTGACTGACTGACTGACTGACTGACTGCCTTTCTTCCCATATGCTTGTAAAGTATCGATCTTATCTTAAGGACGAAGACGAGCTACCGAAGCGAAAGAAACCAGTGGACCGGTGGCGTCAGCAGATCGTCAATCGCGTCTACCGCATGAAAACCGATAAATTGCCCACTCGCACGCCTTCCAAGCCTTTCCACCTTTGGTAATTAGTAGAGATGAAACAATATCGGAAAACCCAATGCCCAATATTTCTCAGAATGAGTCGAAAAATTGGAATTTGTGCAACTGAACTGCTTATTTTGAAGCCCAGCAAATCCATCTAAATAGGATCCGGCAAAAAAATTTTGCGGGCGCCCAATTGCGATAGTCGAAATTGCCGAAAAGACGTCCCCTGGCGCACGGATTTCGGGACAAAGAGTTTGCCGCCCTTCTGGCTGACCGATTTGTAATCGGTCTTTTTTTTGAAAAAAAAGTTCAGGGATTTGTGCAGATGTTGATGCTCTCACTTTTACTCAAACTTGTTTACTTTGATGATTTTTAGAAGGAGCAACTTTAGTTTTAAGTTAATTTTTTTTGCATATTCATCCATCTGTAACTTTTCTCTATCGAATAAAGCGCAATGTCAGCGGTTTTCTGCAATTTCAATTTTTTTTGCCGGACCCTAATCTAAATCGATTTCATTGTCAAACAGACATTGTGAAGCTACGAAAAACAGTTAGAGAATTATTTGAATCACTGAAATGCGCTGAAAATTTTATTTTCTTCATATAAAATTAGTGCCGCAAAACTGAATCAAAATGTCACTATTGTAATATGTTCAGAGGTTAATTTTTTGCTGGGCCCAATTTCTCGGGTCACTTAACTTGTTGTGTTCTTCCTTTTTGCGTAAAAATACGTTAATCAGATAATCAAATCAGTCACATAACACCGAATGCCTGTAATCAAGGTCATCTGGACTCATTATTCAATCAAAAATCCTTTTGGACTAGCAAACCTTCAAATAAAATCTGCAAAAAGCCAAAAAAAATCTTCAAACTATCTATCTGTATTATTGGTTATTGGGGGGGGGGTAAAAACCCAATACCCAATATTGTTTCATCTCTAGTAATAAGTAGCATAAACTATGTACTTTGTCATGTTGGTTGTTTAGCCCAAAATCACCGAAAAACGTGACGGTGCGACGGAAGCGCAAGATGAGCGAAAATGCGGAAAGTCGCACCGCGGCGGTGCCGCCGCGACCGGTGCGAGCTAACAGTACCGAGCCGTCGTTCGCACCGCTGGCCCACAGCTCTCCGGCGCGTCCGGTCTCGCCCGATTCACCTCCTCCTCCTCCTCCTCCTACTACTACTAAACAATCGAAAAAGCATCGGCAACAAAAGAAGGCCGCTCTGCCGCCAGCAAAGAAGACTGGCAAAAACTGCTTAGCCAAGAAGAAAGTAAAATTGGCGCTGAAACTGCGAAGAACTACAATCTTGCAAAAGACCCACGATTCGGTAGTGGGCGAGCTGAGTCCTGTGCCCGAAGAATCAACTACTACTAATGCAAAGGCTGGGAGCAGAAGCGTTGGTAAAGGTGTCACGCCTGAATCGATCTCCGCTAGGACGCGAAGTCAGCGAAAATCGGCTGAGCAGAGTTCAACGCGATCTTCCGATTTGATTAGAGGCCGGTTGCAAAATGTCAGTCAGCGACAGGTCAAATCTAAAGCTCCGTTGCAAAAGGTATTGGTGTGAAGTTGTTGGTGCGATTTTTTAGCTGAATTTCAGCCGAAAATTTTGGCAAATTTTCATCGATTTCGGGTTAGACTGTGATTGAATTACTCCCCCTTGGGGATGACTGTTGACGTTAAAATAACCACAACATTACTAACAAACGCTTAGTGTTCTACTGCACCGATTCACTTCAGAAACGGCTCAAATTTTTCATCTAAGCGTGCCCTTTTACTTGTGCAAAGCGGAGCCCAACTCAAGACACAGGGCAAAACGTAGGAACACTATTTTGGCTCCTACCGTAGCGTTAAGAGGTTCACTCTAATGACACGATTGGATGAACAATTTGAACCCTTGCTGAAGTGAATAGGGTCGGCTGGACAACGGAACTATCCGCTTGTTAAGTAAGTAAGTAAAGTTTATTCCCAGACACACATGTAGCATAATGATAGTACAAAGTAACGATAAGAGCGATATGAGTCAAGGAAAAGGCATTGAGTTAGCCATGTAATAGCTATTTTATAACCCAAGCCTATCTATTAGTAAAACACGAAAGATTTAAGCGACTGACTGCCTCCTTAAAGATTTTAACGGATCGGGAATGGACCACATTATCAGGTAAACTGTTCCATATCGGGACAACTCTACAAGCAAAAGAAAAATGTCTTGTGTTAGACCGTGCTCGTTGAACAGATAGTTGTAAAGAGTGGCTACGAGTTACAGTTTGGGGTGCTATAGAGAAAAACTCTTCGCATGACATATCGACTATGCCATGAAGCAGTTTATAGACAAATACAAGATCGGCTTGTATTCTCCTGATGTCCAAATACTGTAAGCCCGTAGCTACTAGACGAATTTCATATGGGAGAGAACCAAGCCCAGGGATCTTAGAAGTAAAGAAACGCTGCACAGATTCAATTTTCTGAATATCTCTTGTCAAATGAGGGGACCAAACTTGGGTCCCGTATTCTAATCTAGGACGTACGTAAGTTTTGAACATTTTAATGAGAAAATCAGGATCCTTTAGCTCAAAGCACGACAGAATAAGATTGGCCATAACGCGAGCCCTATTAGTAATGTAATTGCAGTGGGCTGTAAATTTTAGGTCGGGAGTAATCAAAACCCCCAGATCCCGAACACATTCAGAAGTGGGAATGATTGTGCCATCAACTGTGTACTCGAACATTGAGTTGAGTCGGGGATACAGATGTAGGACTGAAGATTTATGCAATGCAATATTCAATTGCATAGTCTTAGCCCAGTTGAACACCGCGTTTAAATCATCTGAAAGTACAGTATTGCCAATTAGTGTAGGGACGGAAAAATAGATTTTGGAGTCATCAGCAAACAGTTTGATTTTGCTATGCTTTAGTACTTCAGGAAGATCGTTAATATATATGAGAAATAGGACTGGACCCAAGACAGAGCCCTGAGGCACACCTGATTGGACTGGAATCCAATCAGAGCTGTATCCATTGATACAGACCCTTTGGGCACGGTTATTGAGAAAGGCACTGAGCCATTTCAATAACTGGCCACAAATGCCATAAGCTTTCAACTTTTTTAGCAATTTCGGATGACTTACAGTATCAAATGCTTTAGCAATGTCAAGATAGATGACGTCAACCGGTATCCGCTGGTCCACAGAGATCGTCCAATCATTGACGCAGCTCAAGAGCTGACCAATGGTTGAACGACCTGCTAGAAAGCCAAATTGCTGCTTTGAAATCAGAGCAGACCGAACAAGAAAATCAAGCAATGTTTGCTTGATCACTTTTTCCATAAGCCTACAAGTTGTACTTGTAAGACTAATCGGTCTGTAATTCACAGGAATACTGGAATTGCCAGACTTGTAAATAGGTGTAACGTTGGCAGTTAGCCAATCACTTGGTAAAGATCACAATCACAATCACAATCACCAATCACTTGTTGGTAATGTTGTAGTTATTTCGGACAACCTGTATGGCACAGGTTCCTTCCCTACCTAAACTGTATTTGTGTTTAGGCGCAGACTGAAATGGTGAGAAGAGTGAGAAGGCGCATTGAAGAAGCAGACACATCGACGCCCAGAACCGCTCTCAACTTCGGCACACAGGTGATTCTATAGACTGATAGTTCCCCTGGAGGTTTGTCGGCCAAATTTTTACAATTTTTTTAGAATTTCAGACACTCAACTTGCAAAAATCGCCTTTGTAACTGTAGGGGCTAGGCTACGGCCCCGCCCGAACAACCCATCCATACATGTAACAGGGGGGTCTGCCCCCCCACCCGACTTAGGCCAGACCCCCCCCGATTGGGGACCCCCCTCCGATTTTTCTCGCAAGTAAATTTTTGAGCAAATTTTTGTAATTTTTTACAATTTCAGACACAAAAATTGCCAAAATCGCCTGCAAAACAGCACTTTTTAGCTGTATTTCAGCCAAAATTAGCGATTTTTAGCCGAAAAATTGCGATTTTTTCGATTTTTGAGCGTTTTTTAGTGCCCTCCCTCCCAAAATTTTGGCTCATACCCCCCCTCCCCATTGATGGATGACCTGTTACATGTATGAACCCATCCATGCATTTAATCCAGTCTCTGAAGCTAATTAAGAGAAGCTGCTTTCAGGGACAGAGAGAACTAAAAATGGTAAGCGTGAAACGGGGCCGCCGTCTAACTGGCGAGACAGACGAACAACTAGCCAGACGACTGCAGGAACAGTTCAACTTTGAGGCCAAATATGGAGTGGACAGACGCAAAACCTCCGACAATTCCTACACGCTACGTCGACGGTCGAATCAGTAAAGAAATAAATTTGAGCGACAGAATCAAAACTCTTCCTCCGGTGCCATTTCGTTCAAAGCGACAGTTTGACATTTTCTTTGTTGGTGTTCGCTTTAAAAGTTGTTTACGCTGATGTAATTGTATGCAATGCAGTGTACAGTAAAGTTAGAGTTCTAGCTCTGCAACTACAGTCGACAGTCTAAGTTTTCCTGAAAATAAAGGGGCTGCCGTAAGACGCGACCGCAAATTACACAAATTTACGGCTCTTGCAAAAGTTGCCGAAAATTTCGTACTCGTACAGTACCGCCCCATACCGCAAGTGCCGATTTGGATTTATGCTTGTGCTTTGTTTTAAGCTCAGGCTTAGAATCAGGACATAATTTAAAGATTAGTTCATGCTCTAGCTTAGCTTTAGACCTATGATTAGGCTAGATGAGCCACTCTACCAAGGGGACAAGTGGTCTTGTATGATTCGTCGTCGCGTCAATTAGTCTTTACTTGCATCCCCGTTGGACCGTAAATTGCCATGCTACCGTATCTACTCAATAAATTCGCGTCGAAAACCGAAACGATTTAAACGAACACAGATTCGGACAGATTCATTTGGTTTAGCTATGGGCCCAATTGGCATGCCTAAGCACTAGTGTTGTTGGGCTCTTTTTTTTAAAAAAAAGGCTTTTTTTAAAAAAAAAGCTTTTTTTTGAAGGCCCATTTCGAAAATTTTTTATTTTATTCACAGTATGGAAATTTTGGGGGAAAATCGCTGAATTTAGCCTCAGATATACATTAGAAGTGCAGTTCTATCAATTTCTTGCCTATTCTAAGCATAAAAATAGGTTTTGAAGGGCAGCAGCCACTCTGTGAGCAATGCTGCAGGTAGAATATCGACTCTCAGGCTGTAACACTATGTTTGAACCAAAGTATCAGCTTTTCCATTTAAAGTTGCTTCTGATGCATCCTTGCATCTCCTACAAGCTATATTTCATGCTAGGAAAAAATTTTGAAAAAAAAATTTCGAAATGAAAAATTTTCATAAAAAAAGCTTTTTTTGGCTTTCAAAAATTTCTTTTTTACAACTCTACTAAGCACCACTATCATACATGGGCCGGGGGGTAAGGGGGGTATACCCCTCCCCCTCGGCCGGCCATACCCCCCTCCCCCCACCCTCCCGGAGGGAGGAAATTTTCGCTTATTTAAGGCAAAATAGGCGTTTTTTTGGCCTTTTTTCAGGGTGGGACCCCCCCCGAGGTCTCAACCCCCCCTCCGGATTTTTCCGGCCCATGTATGACCACTATTGGCTAATGTAGCCATCTATAGCTACTAGCTGTTTTATAGCCAAAAAGAAAAAGACCGAACATTTCTTGAGAACAAAAGTGTTCAGTACCAATTCAATTCAGTTCAGTACCAAAATGCTGGTACGCAAAACTAACCATTCTTTCAACAGACAAACGAGAATAATCGATAACGATGGTATAGTTTCAACCCTTTCAGAAATCACTGCAGCGAAACAATTGTCTTCTCATCTATTAATAATAGAGCAAGCGAACAGAAAAATGTTCGCCTAAAGCAGTAGTACTTTAGAAAGAGTTGAAATTCAATTATCTTCTTTTGCATAGCAGCCGCTGCGACTAACAACGAACAATAGGAGGAGAAGAAAATAACATAACGAACAAATTGAAAACCATTTACACGGTGTCCTACTAAACAACAGACAGAATCGGATGTAATTGACTAAAGACTGGGACACCGTGTTTGTCTCTACATAATATAAAGACACATTATTCATTTGCAATAGCACACCGATTCAAACAATAACAAGTAAGGCGTGTGTATGTAAGTAAACGAGTCCAATCGGCACACTTAAAGGCACTCTGTTGAGGCAGTTGCAACCTGTCCATCGCCCTCATCTTAGACTCTTTCTAGACTAGAACCAAAGCCCCAAAATGCAAAAAAGCTGAATTGCTGTACAGTAGAGATTTTTTGCTAACACTCTCATTTTTGACAACTTTCAAAAAGAAAGCAAATGCAGTTTGTCTTGTTTAAAATATAAAAATAGATGCCTGTCGCACTTGGTAGCTCTTTTGTTCAGACGGGCCACACAGATTTTTGTCTTGTTGTAACTTTTGCGTTCGACACTCCATGTGGCTGAAGTTTTAACACAACACGCACACATACATGGGCCGGAAAAATCCGGAGGGGGGGGGGGTGGGAGGGGTTGAGACCTCGGGGGGGGGGGGGGGTACCCCACCCTGAAAAAAGGCCAAAAAAACGCCTATTTTGCCTTAAATAAGCGAAAATTTCCTCCCTCCGGGAGGGGGGGAGTGGGGGAATGGCCGGCCGAGGGGGGTATGGCCGACCGAGGGGGAGGGGTATACCCCCCCGGCCCATGTATGCACGCACATAACCCGAGAATGTTTAATCTCAAAAGTTTGGCCAACTCTGTCCCCTCAAGCGTAGTCACGTGAAAGTGCATAACTAGAGCTTGAGGTGACAGAGTTGGTCAAAATTTTGAGAGTAAACATTCTCAGGTTATGTGTATGTTGTGTTAAAGTTTCAGCCAAATTGAGTGTCGAACGCAAAGCTTAAAGCAAGGCAAAGCCTCCGATAGATAAACGGTCTATCCACTCTGTATTATGATGAAGTAGAGCAGTAGCCAAATTTGGCATTCGATCTGATTTTGATTGAGAATAAAAGACAGGTATAAGACGAGGCGCGTTGGTAGAGACAGGAGCGAAAGTAATACTAAGAACTAGACTCTAGACCACTTTCATAGCGAGCTCGTGCATGCGCGCTTTTAAGAGCAGATAATTGTCGTCGCCAATAGGGTTGTCCTTCGAGCCGTACTTTATTTGTTTCAGGTGCCGCTGAATGGCCTCTCTGTGGCGTTGCTCTAACGTGAACATTACACACAATACCTGAAACAGTTCTTCTGCACTCTAATAGGTCACCGCAAGAATTGTGGAGGCAGTTTGCTGCGCCATAACAAGCT